>JACSYO010001311.1:150000-155000 GCA_016806645.1 Ophiodon elongatus | reverse complement strand
TCTGAACCCTCTAATCCTTCTGCGTCCTCTCCAAAGCAGTGACCCCCCCCTCCCCCCCTCCTCCCCTCCCCTCCCCTGGGCTATGGATGGATGGAAAAGGATTTGAGTGGCATTTTCGTGTGGACAACAGATATATAGATGAGTCTGGTCAATGATTGATTATCACCGGCCGGTCATTCCAGATGATAAAAGGGGTTAAAAACAGACGGCTGCGGTTTTTGCCGGTGAAATACTGGACGTGCCAGAAAGTCGTAGTCTGAAGGAGTGCGGTGCGAATGAAATGAGTGAGCGCTCTTTAGTTTCAGAGATAGGAGGAAGTTATGGATGTGTACTGTAGGTCCAATATAAGTGCACTGAACAAGTGGAGGAAAAAAGATACATCTGTGTGCACACACACACACACACACACACCACCTCTCATTCATACATACAAACAGGTATGAACACACACACACACACACACACTCAAATACACAGAAGTGTTGTTCAGCAATAACTGTTAATATGCACAACTTGATTAATATTTTTGCACGATTACAGTGACTAAGCCGTCCTTCGACAGGATTTATTCATCCCTCCGAACACTCAGTTCCCTTCTCAGTTCCCATCTTGTGCCTCTTTCTCACTACCAGCTACTATAACACCCCCCCCCCCTCCCTCCCCTCCCCTCCCCCCCTCTCTCTAGCCTTCACTCCAGGCAGCCCTGCTTTACCTAAGGGACCAATGCATAAGAGACACTCTACAATCCGAGGAGACTGCAGTATGACCGGGTGGGACTGTATGTACATGAGGTACAGCCCTGTGCGCACACACACACACACACACACACGCGGACACACACACCCACACCCACACACACACACACACAGGGCTGGTCAAGAGAGCAAACTGTTTTCAGTCCAGTTGTGTGGTTTTCCGGCTCATTTTTCCACTCATAACCCCCCCCCCCCCAAAAAAAAGGCAAATATAAACACACACACACACACACACACACACACACACACACACACACACACACACACACACACACACACACACACAAAAAGGACGAATTCACAAAACATGTCATGATAATTTGGCAAATGCAGAGATCACAGGGGCGTGGCTGGGAGTAAAATGTTGTTGTATTAATGTCACTTCTCCTGCAGAATCCCCTCCCGACATTGGTCCTCCTCTCTTCCCATTAGCAGCAGCAGGACTGACGACCCCCCCCTCCCCCCTTCAGTCTTTCTATATGTGTATACGTATACATTTATATAATTCATTTGATTTATTCTTGAAAAATAATGTCAAGTAGCTACGTACGATACCACTACCATTTCATATGGATGCTAAATCACCAGGAAACAACCTAGGGAACCACAGGAAGATCTAGAAAAGGCAGAACAAGACAGAGATAGAAGGAGGCGAGAGGCAGCATGCTGCTGGGAGTGCTGCTCGAAGCTCTTCCAAAAGAAATAAGGAGGAGGGAGGAGGGAGAGAGAGAATCAATCTTAGAACAGAAAAAGAAAACCGGAGCAGAGAGGACAGCCTCCCGAAAGCCACCGGGGATTTAATGTTTGTCCATTAATCCGATTGGCGGGTCTGAAGTGGTTCCTTGTCTTGTCCTGCGGCGGGAGGCGGGTTTATCATTACAATCATTTCACGACGTCTTCGCTGATGCGGGGGGGGTTTTGTGAGACCTGTGTCGTCGTGGCGTGCCACTGTGTGGCGCCGAGGGCAGAGGTCACGGTTGGGCGAGAGTTCAAGGGTAGAGTCTCAGTATTCGGCGGCGTACTCCGTACCGTGGAGCCCTCTGCACAGCAGTGTGAACTCCTTCACGATCTCCTTCACCCTCCTCTTGTTCACTCGTTCTCTGCAGGACGGAGACGAGGCGGTGAAGATTTAAAAAAAAAAAAAAGGACAAATACATAGGATTAAAAATAATAATTCATCACGTAGCATCAGTTGATAAGCCTGTACACAAATATCCGGCCGGCTCACCTGAGTATCTGATGCGAGAAGTTGTCTTTCTGGTCAGTTGTGACCCGCGATGACGGGAACCCGGGAGGCTGCAGCGCCTCCTTCAACCACATGGCGAGCAGAGAGAAGCAGTGCTTGTTCAGAGAGAAAAGCACTTCTGCAAACTGGTCCATCAGGCACCGAGATGCCCCGCCCCCGATGCCCTGGGGGGAGGGGAGAAGAGAAAGAAAGAAAGAAAGAAAGAAAGAAAGAGAGAGAGAGAGAGAGAGAGAGAGAGAGAGAGAGAGGATTAGACAACAGGGATTTGATTACAACAATAGCCTTTTCCCACCAAAATAAGTGTGTATATAGAGTCCCCAGACTTTCCCATTGCTAGTAGACGAGTATGCCTTTCTGTTCATCTTCTGGTGGGTCAGAAAACAGTTCGTAAACAGTGAAAATGTGACGGTGGTTACTTTGTTTTTTTATTCAGTTTCTCTTTCAAACTCTCAAACCAGAATTGGTGATTGTTTGGAAAAGTGGAAAAACTAACAAAAGACGGTTTTGAATAGTTTTACAATGATCAGCAAAGTAAAATGACTGTTTCTGTCAATGGAGCGAATATAACGGCTGTTTCTCTTCACGTCTCACTCTGTGTGAATTAACTTTGCAACAATGTCAGATGTAAAATTAAAGTTCTTCTTCACCTGAAGCCAGTGATTGTTTTCTTTTTGCCCGTCTGTTCTCTGTAAAACGACTTCGAGCAGCCGGGGAAAACAAGCATTATACCGTATTTCTCTTCTACTCTGGAATGCGGCCGCAACATTGTCGTGCCGCTGTCGGGTACGACGTGTGACAGCTCCCCAAAACCCTTTTGCCCGTCCCCTGGTGCCCCGGCTGTTCATGGTGTGATTTGTGAATGTTTAACGTGGCGCTCCTCACCTCCAGCACGGCTTGCATCAACAGCTTGCCGTCCTCCTGCACCACTCGGGCCAGAGGAGGCACATCCGAGCAGTGGGGTAACAGTTCAGTCTGAGGCAGGGACGCAAAGACAAGCGGGACATTTAAAGCCAAATGACTCATCGATAAACATGCAAAATCCTGCAGGGTTTTCAAGTTGTGTGTGTGTGTGTGTGTGTGTGTGTGTGTGTGTGTGTGTGTGTGCGCTCACAAAGAACAAGCACGTTGACTTGACTGTCGGAGCCTCAGGAAATTTGAGTGACAGAACTCCTAGAAGTGGGAGAAGGAGTCAGAAACATAAATAAACTACTGAAGGATGGTGTCAAAAAAAAAAAAAAAAGAAGAATTTCTCAGGAGCAGAACAGTGTGTAGGGGTGTGTGTGTGTGCGTTTGTGTAAACTTACCACAGTGGAACACTGCTTTCACGTCAAGACTCTCAGACAAGAACAAATCGGGCTTCCGTTTGAGGGCCTAAGAGGCAGATAAAGGCATTAAACAGAGCATGCTTCTGACGGCCCGACCCACTCGGCACTGCTTCACCACATTCCACTGCATAAGCTCCTCAGAATACTGCTATCAACAATACGCGCTCAGCCTGGTAGCCGGATCTGACAGCAACACAGGGCTGGGAACAGATCCGCCTACCAGGCTTTAGTACTCTCTCCATCCGTTTAGGAAAAACTACATCCAAACGATCCTCCAATGCAGAACTCGGCAGGTATAACAAACAAATTGCAAAAAATCAAACTTTGTAAAATAATTGGGAACTTAAGTCGAACTAAAGGCAGTGATGGGTTTTGTTTTTGTTGACGTCAATTGTATTTGAAACATTACTTGGTTTTTGGTTCACTGGATTGAATATGCAACAGAAGTGTGTAAGTACTTAACATGTGCAGATAAAGATAAATAATCATCTTGTAATAATGAACTCATTCAGGATGGAGGAGAGAGGGAGAGAGGGAGAGAGGGAGAGGGAGAGAGATGAAGGTCAGATCTATCCAAAGATAGAAAACAAAAAAGGAAGAAGAATGAAGACAAAAATATAAAAGAAAAAACAGAAGAGCCATCAGCCAATTTGTCTGGACTGATTAATATTAGTTGAATATTAATTCATTTGGGCTTTGATTGGCTCTGGGCTGGAATGACTTCAGAGGAGGACTGGGCTCAGAGACTAAGCAGTCACCTGGGACCACGATGCCGACGCCGTTACATCAGCTTCCCGAGAGCGCCGCATCAACGGAAATATTTCATCTTAAAAAAGGCGCTGAGTGAGCTGATGTGTTTTTTTTTTGTTGTTTTTTTATTTAAAAAAGGAGCAAATGTGCCCGATGTTGACTTTTCAGAAAGGAAAAAAAAGGAAAATACTGAGTAGAAGTGCTTAAAATAGTCGACAGAATAGAATGTTCACAAACAGGAACTCATTCCCGGATATTCTGAGCATTATTATTATTATTAAATACAAAATTCGTAGCTAACGAGCAAGTGTTGCAAATGCTCAGTACTGTTCGGGCAGGTGCTAGCGGAGAGTGTTACGTTAGCCAGAGCTAGCAAAATATTAGCAATTTGTCAAACTTTTATCCAAAACCTATTAAAAATGCACCGTCAGAGACTTTTTTTTTTTTTTTTGTCTTTCCTAGTTTGTGAGAAGACTTTCTTCACCCAACTATAGGTGAATCGAGAACTGATTCCCAACGGTCCAATCAGCCTCCGAGGTTATAAACCAACGGTTTTCTGACTGCGTCACGACGTCTAACTCTGCGTCCGCGGAAGAAAAGAAAACGTTTCACGAAAAGAAAGACGGCAGCAGTGCGACTTGAGGATGACAGTTAATCATCTCGACGTGTTCAAATGTTATCGGGCGAACGTACTACGGAGAGTTTACGGCCCAGAGATGATAAATCAGCCGCGTTGACTCTGGAGACCTGCGTAGGCCGACACATCGCGAGTCCGTCACACTTTACCGCAGCGGTGTGATTTTCAGAAGCCGCTGAAGATCTCTGCCAGGTTTCTTTCTCTCTCGATCAGGTGATTAACTGAACACGAGGCGCAGTACAAGTACCAGATAAAGATCGGTGTGTTATCAACGCTTTGTATACCTT
>JACSYO010001311.1:125000-145000 GCA_016806645.1 Ophiodon elongatus | reverse complement strand
TTGTTATTATAAGGGGCTGACAACATAATGGAAAGAACCCTACAGAGATACAAAACCTTTTGTTTGGAAAGAAACGAGCACTTTTAGTGGATGTGCTTTGAAGGTGAGGAGTTGCCCCGAGCGATTACTCAGCGTCCCGTTCAGCAGCTGCAGCGTCCTCCCTCAATACTGGACCAATTTAAAAAATGTTTCTCCCCATTATTCACTTAAGACACAAAAACACGGGGACGTAAGGTCCGTCAGGTGTCACTGGTGCGCCGCCGATTAGCTCGTACACAGCCCTCCCTGACAAATCCATAAAATCTCTCTGCAAGTATCAAAAGGAAGAATGCGAATGTGTGTTTGTGCACATGCATGTGTGTACCTGTCGCGTGAGGTCGAGGGCCGAGGCCTGGGGAATTGTACTGTACATCTGTCCGAGCATCTCGCTGAGCTGAGACACCATGGGAGCAAAGTCGTGGAGCAGAGTCTTCACCGACTTCTCGAAGATGGCGCACACCGCCTGAAGGGACAACATGAGATCAGCTATACTTGAAATGTCACATCCGACGGTGCGGACTGATTTCTCACAGAGAGCGGCGGCCCGACGGTATGTGGCTGCAGACAACGACGACGACGACGACGACGACGACTCACCTCTACGACCTGCGAGTCATTGAGCCACTTGCTGAGTACAGTCTGAATGAGCGCAAACACTTGTTGCAAAACCACCACCACCTGGAAAACACAAATGAACTTTGAGACACACAGGAATGAATAGAAAGTCATACACAAGCAGTAGCAGTAGCATTTACACATGGGTGCACGCCTAGGAGCTGAATTAGTAATGGCTATGGTTGAGTGGCATCCCTCCAACCAGCGTTAGCTGATGTATTTGGCGGCGGAGGAACCAGAAGGGGGAGGAGCTCATATAGCTGCGAGCACCATGCGCCCCACTATATTTCACAACTGCAGCTTTAAAGTCTTTGAATGGAACACATGGTCAATATCTATTATCCATAGATCCACCCCACTGATGACAATGATGAGGGTGTGTGTGTGTGTGTGTGTGTGTGTGTGTGTGAGACTGACTGGGTTCGGTCCAGGTGGAGGCGGGGCTGTTTTGACAGGTGGCGCTGAGCCGTCTGCCGACTCGTCGTCCTGCTTGCTGATGTCGAGTGTAGTGAAGAGGTTGGACAGCAGCCCCAAGATGTGGATGATCGCTAATTTATTGGAGGGATTAGGCTGAAAGAGGAAAGAAAAAGGGAGAAGAAACAGATCGTTATATTTGGGAATTTTCTCGACAACCAATCCCCACCGTCTTCTGATCATTTAGTGCTTGACTTGAAAAATAAACTGCAAACAAATTTAAGAAAAAAACAAATAGTGGTGTGAATACTTTGGTCCGTCATGGTCCTCAATTTAAAACAGGTTCTTGATTCAGTACATAGAGGGGCTCATTTCAGGATGTACTCACACTAATAAAAGGCAGTGTGGCAAATTATTATTAACGATTATTATTATTAACTTTTTACATTTGGAAAAGTAAACGTCGACTGATTGCCATAATGTAAACACACAAAGGCAAACCTAGGACAACACTTAGTAAGTAAAAATGCTTAATAAAAAGGTGACATTGCCTTTCAACAAAAGGCACAAACCCCCTTGACTGAGCAAAAACTCCCCAGAGGTAAAAATCTATTGAGGACGTTTTATCAAACGTTTCCATGCAGCTTTTCTGAGACTTCAAATATGCGCACAAAAGCACATGGATGGAAACACGGCTATTGGTGCGTTTTGTTAAATATACATATTTCTTATTCATAAAATTAAATAAAAAATATTATTGAGAGAACAAAAAATGTCCCAATTTTGTCAATCCCTCATTTAAACCATTACATTGAACATTTGGGATATTTGTCATTATTATTTATAGAACAAATAGAGTAAACAACGAATAATTGTCATTACTTAAATCAACAAAATAATTGATGGATACAAAATATTTAATCTTAAAAAACACAACAACACACAAATCAATGGGAACACACGCACGGACGCACGCACGCACGCACGCACGCACACTTAATTAGGTTTCACTGGCAGTGTTAAATCAATGCTCCGTCTCCATGGTGATGTAACAGAGCCAAAACACTACGAGGAACACAAGTCTTACATCCACATCTCTCATCTGAGTCGACACTGTTAACTGTACAGGCGCTCTACGGCAGGAACAGCGTGCGCACACTTTGTATCGTTGTGTTTACAGTCGGCCACCGTCAGACATCACGGTCGTTCACCCCTGATGTAATGGAACCCGAAGGCCTCCCCCACTAGGTGCCACTGTTTGTCCGTCTCCAGACACGGCACCTGATTCACTAGTCTGATGTAATGCCGATACGTCAAGGAGCTAGACGGAAGAAACATTGAGAGCGGGAGGAAGTCGGGGACAGTGTGAAGGGTGAGACAGGAACAGAGACACGGAGAGAGAGAGAAGCTTCATCTAACCTGACGTCTCTATTCACCCCACCGTAAGTCTCTAATGATGACAGAACAAGGGATCAGGAGGAAGTCTACTTTGTTCCACATATAGCAGACATCAAACTGTGTATTTTTAGATAATATCCGCTCCACATTTGTACCATCCAGCGTGACAGTCTGAAAACCTAGACTCTATTAGAACCGACATTTCAACGGGGATAAAGAATCTTCTGTGTGCGTGCACATGTAAAAGCATGACCTACTGTAAGTGTGCATGCATTTTCTTCTTCTTCTTCTTCTGAGCTCAATTTGTCCCCCTCTCTAGTTGCTGTGGTGTGTGTGTGTGTGTGTGTGTGTGTGTGTGTGTGTGTGTGTTCGCGTGAGTGAGAGAAAAGTGTGTCTTCGCGACTTCCATGTGAGTCACTAGCCCATGTTGCAGGGTCAAATCCAATCTGGTCCCGCAGAGAAATGTTCCACTGCAGTGACACCACACAGAAACAAGGCCTGTTCCCATTGGCCAGAGTCCAGCTCTGCCAGCTCTGTGTGTGTGTGTGTGTGTGTGTGTGTGTGTGTGTGTGTGTGTGTGTGTGTGTGTACGCACCGTCTCATCCGCTAGCTTCTCCAGTTGCTGAATGTAAGGGGTGATGAGGGAGTGAAGGTTTCTTAAGATGTCTTCCACGGGGAGAGCGGAGAGCAGGAAGCCGAGAGCCTGCATCAGCCACATGCACTGACTCGTCTGCAAGAAAAAGTGGACGAAGGTTTAGCTTCCATTTCATGCAAGCAGTGAGCTTAAAGTCTTTATTATTACTATTATTATTATTATTATTATCTCAGCCAGGAGAATAATGCGTGTGCACCTCTGTGTCCGTCCACGGCTACTCTCGCATTCTGCTGCAGCGAACTGCATAATAGTTTGGGCGGCCAGCTATGACTGCATGCTCGAGGACCTCTCATGGTTGCGGTGACTCACACTTTGCCTAAAAAAAAAACCCTTTATTGCCGGTTTTATACTGCCATTAACTGCCTGCCGACTCCTCACTCACGAGCAGGAAGTGGGGCACGAGTGATAACACGGCGCAGTCCATCCAGTTATATTTTGTTTCTGGCGAGATCTTATGAAATGCCTTGTAACAACACACGATTGCCTGCATACATCGCCGCTTATTTTTGAGTTTGAATGAAATGTGTTTTTACGCCTTACAGCCCACTGGTGTCGACACGAGGAGTTAGTCGACTGCAGGTTGTATTCATTCAATCACACAATACAACAGCGGTCCCTGCAGACACACCTGGCATTGACTTGCACTCCACTGAGTGCACCTTTTTAGTTTTTCAAGATTTTTCACAGAAGCATAACAATTTTTGGGCTAAAAGCGGAAATCATGTTACGCAATTCTTTCTCAGCCTTTCTTATTTAAATGTCAACTAAATGCCAAAAGAATAAAGTGAATGTGAGAGAACACACTGACCTTGTGGATCTGCTTTATGAGCACCTCCTGGAGAGAAAAGAGAAAGTCAGAGTGAAGGTTATGTTACTTTGAAAGCACAACCAAACCTACCCAAATTAACAATAAAAAGTAAAACCAAAATAATACAGCAACTGATGTTATTTCAAAGAGAAATGTTATTTCTGGAAAGCAGGAACATTAAAAAAAGTCTGCAACGTACAAAGGCATATTAAGGCCATTGGTTAAAAAAATATATATATATATATATATGAATTACAGACAGGGGCGGAATATTCAATTATGAATATAAATTTATGAGAAAAGAATCCTGGATATTTATTTAGGTCATAAATTTGGCCGCCGTTTTGTGGTGTTTTTATGGTAATGGCCTCTGAGCGATGTTTTCTTACATATTCTTTTCGTGTTATTTCATGAACACAAATACATACTGACATAATTAATATATTTTGCACTCTGCAGCTGGCGAGAAAAAGAAAAAAATGTCCGTTTTTTTTTTTTTCCCTCCGAATATTACGACCCTCCCCCGGCTTCATACCGACAATACCCTAACATGCCTTTGCCTTTAAAGTAAAATAGAAAATAAAAAATGTATTGCTTTTGGCTCTCATACAAGCTAAACAGTAAAAAAAAAAGAAAGTAGATTTACATGTAAACAGTACACGTACCTGAGAGACAGCTACTATGTTGGTTGCGTAAGGTGGCAGGTCATATTTGCATTCCCTACAAATTTTCTTGAGTGTAGAGACAGAAGAAACAGAAAGGTCCGGGTTCCCCAAAGCCTGTAGCACCAAGGGCAGGACACTGCTGAGCATCACTGGGTGGTCTGCCAACCATTCAGCCAAAGCACCTAGTGGGAGATTACCAGTGACCACAGATTACTGATACTGAATGAGGTCCACCGGTGTCGTCTTTAGATTACACTGAATTTGTTTGAACTTTCATGACGCGTGCCGAGATTCCTTCTAATCTCACCTATAGTGAACATCACCGTGTCCGCTAGTTGGACGTTGTTGATGCTGATTCTGGGGATGAGTCCTATCAGGCCGGGGATGACGTCGGAGTAATTCACATCTATCGTCTCTGCTATGGACTGGAAGCCATACAGTAAGGCTTCTGTGTGCTGGAGGAGGAGACGCAGACCAGCGGATGAATATGACATTTCAGCAACGAAAAGGAGGTTAAAAAAAAAAAAACGTCTTAAAAATTTGAATAGCCACCGTTGATGTAGAAAAGAAAAGAGTGGAAGAGAATGGAGATCTTTTGATGCTGCTGCAGTGTTTATTTATTTGAATGTGGGTGTTGATTTTTAAATATATTATTCAGTTGATTTTAATTTCCATCTTATTGTATGCATTCTACTTCACATTATTATTTTAAGTGGGTTTAATTTTCCATCATAACTAATAAAATTACTATTTGAAAGTGAAAATAACCCAAATCAACATAAAAGTGGTTTAAATCCTGTAGAATATATATTTTAAACGTACTTTTAGCTTTTCTTGAGGTTTATTTTAACTTAAGATTCAGGACTAACAAGCTAATATAAGTATAATAAAGTGAAAAATAGAAAACAAAAACCCGGCGCTCACAAAATAGTTCACATTTTCTCTGTACTCGTCTGCGTATGTCTCACCCACCTGCCATGATGTGGGCTGTTCGGCATTAGTCAACAGTCTCCCTAGTTTATCATACAGGTTACTCAGCAGCTCCGCTCCCAGCATCTCATACACGTACATGAGTGTGTCTGAGATATCCACCCTGAAGGACACACAGGCACAAGCAGACATATTAGGAGCATGCAACCGTGGAACATTACGTGCTAATCTATTTGTCAGACAGGTTTTGCCCTCTCAGCTGCCAGTCCAGTGAGAGTCTATTAGAGGAAAGAACACTCATACGCTGGCCAATCAGCGAGTCATTTTCTGAAGCACTTAAGACTGCCACTGAAACACTTGCACTCAACAGCGCGTGGCAGAAATAGGCGCGTATGAAACACGAGGGACAGGGTCCGGAGTACGAACCTGTAGATTCTGAATTGCTCTTTCTCATCGGAGGACCAGGTTGCGTACTCCTGGTCAGAGGGGAACTGGGCTTTGTGTAGCAGGACATCCACCAGCTGGAAATATACCGGCCTGTAGACCTGCAGATACACTGCCTGCTTATCTGACTCGAATGACATTATTTCATCCTGAGGAAGGAATAAGGGAGGCGGAAAAAATACTTTTTAGTCTGGAACATAAAATTATTTCTGCACATTAAAGCCCAAAAACATCGGTTATGATTCGCACAGGCTGTTAACAGAAGGCACCAGACAAATGCAGGTCAATTTGGTCGGCGGTGGGTAAATTTGATCAACCTAGCAGTTACGATGGTGGGTAAACAAAGTGGGCATTTAACAAGCGATTGAATCATTTCTCGAAAAAAGCCAATTCAATCGTCAGGTGCCGTAGCAGAGCGGAGCGGAGAGCCGCTTCTAGAACACGCTGTGCTCTGGTTGGAATCACAAGCGTCGTCTAGATTGGCCGCGATCAGCTCCAGTGACCGCGTCGCAGGAGAAACGTGCCGCAGGAATAGGGTTGGTACTAGACTACTACCCGGCTGCTGTCAGGTAAAAAGTTAGCTACGTCTCCTCCTGTATCTTCTCGGCCAATCGGAGTGAGGTTCTTCCTCTTTGTGTTTTCGCATTCGCAAAACAATCAATTATCTAATATAAGTAACTATGCATTGTCTGCTTGCTAAATCTTATGTTGGATAAAGCAGAGGAGAAAGAGCTATCATATTTTCTCATTTTTAAAGACCAGTGAGAAGCACATTTATTTAAACAGGATGTGCAGGGAAGCGATGCTTTTATACAGTCTAGTGCCTCTCGTGCCAAACGAAAGTACAACGTGCAAAGCTTATTTGCTCGAGTAAAAAAGTAGGTATATTATGCCAGTTGGAAAACATACAGTAGCATTCATTAGTCAAACCATCACAACTTCACTCCACCGTCACGGTGGGTTCAGATTTTAACATTCCTTACTTGTAGCGTGTACCAGAAGGTGAGTGTGAGCGAGCTGGTGGTCTCATTGACCGGGTAGTGGCCGGGGATGCCCGTACAAAACATGATCATGTTGACTAAAGCCAGGAAGCTCTGCCAGTGATCCACCTGCTCCAACAGAGTCCTAGAGTACAGAGAGAGACACGTGAGACTGCACGCAGAATATTGCTTGACCTGTTTCAGTGCAAATTAATGTCAAGAAACCAGTTTGTCTCATATTGTAGGTTATAAAAAAACAGATATTTGTATTATGTTATCGGATTGGCTAAAACTCATTTTACGTGTTGCCTTCGATATCATTGAATTATAGATGTTTTAATATCATCCCAACACTGGATGATTATTGAGTCATGTGTCATTTTGGCCAAGACAAATGTACTATAACATCTTCTCATCAGCACACACACCTGGAGTGGTTTTCTCCCAGTGTAACGGCGATCCGGCAGATACCATGGCAGGTCTCCATGTCTCCATTCTGAACAGCCTCTCTGAGCTGCTCCTGGAGGGCCAGCACTTGAGGAACCAGCTTCAGCAAAGTGTTCACATATCTACAACCCAACGACACACAAAAACAGACAGACGCACCAGAATTGACAGTTAGGAGTCTGGTTCACTTAAAAGAAAACGGGTTGAAAAACATTGCTAACGGCGCTGCACAAGTGAGAAGTGCATGGTGTGCACAGCCGGGGAGGCTCCACTGGCGAATATAAAACTGACTCACGCATCGCTCACAGCTAGTTTGATGTATTTATTGCTCCTTCTCAAGACAAGTGTTTATTTCAAATCAAATCTCAGTCCAAGTCAATCCAACCCCTGATCCAGCACACCCACCCTAAAAAAAAAAAAAAAAAAAAAAAAAAAACCACACACATCTACCGGGCAACCAGAGACACTATTCAAAGCTTCAGCTCAGAGCTGCTGTCAGTTATTATTCTGTCTTCTTCCTGCCGTCTCAGCCGTCCATAATTCCCTCACTCCGGCTAAAACACGTATGTGCGGACACAAACACACACACACTCCTCGACACCGGCTCAGATCTGCTCATCAGACGACGTCCTCCTCTCATACTTAATGACAGCATGTGAAGGGGTGACATTTGGAGATGAAGGGCGTGCGTGTACGTGCGCCTGAATGTCACTGAGGAGATTATGTGCATGTGTGAATGCTATAGATGTAAACCATATTACGAGTGTGTCAGTCCGGGGGTGGGGGGTGGGGAAGTGGAGGTTTGTGGTATGCAGGCGGTGCTTCATTTTTAATGAGAACGTCAATACGAACGTGGGTCCACAACAATGAATATTCATCAATGACACAGCAAGGTTGAATGAGTTTTGAAAAAAAAAATAAACAAATCAACCCGGAAAAAACACGGTGACTAACAGTGTCTCTGAGGATCTGAGCTAGAGCCTTCACATTTTTGCTTCATAAATAACTAACCGTATTTCAATTAAAAAGGAAAAATCAATAGGAATTGGGACTTTTCTAGGCGTTGGACATTATTGTCGATATTGTTACACAAGATTAAAATATCGTCTTAAAATTCTGCGCTTACCCAGACTGTTCTATTATTTACCTTCACCCACTTATTATTATTTATCAAAATTGTGTAAATATTTTGTAAAAGCACCTAATAGAAAAACGAGAGTGATCACCTGCTGGCTGGCAAGCAAAAAATAATAAGGGGCCAACTTGAAATATTGCGTTTACAAACCGCAACCGAGAAGTCCTCATTGCGCCTTCACCAGCCCTGTTGCTGATTAACTTTCTGTCCATTGAATAATCAAAGAATCGACCAACTGTTTTAGCATTAGCGTAATCCCTTTTGGGACAGCCAAACCAAAATAGTGGCCAGTTAAAAAACGACGCCGATATGCATTCTCTGCTCTGCGGGTTAAATGCATTTCGCGCCGCGGTCCTGGGAAGCATTTATCATTCTAATTTCCCTCAGGACCCCTCTATAAGCCGAGGAGCTGCTCTACGGCCCTGCCTTAAGAGGCCGAGTCCCCTCCACAGCAGCCCACACTGACTCAGCCTTCTCTGGAGAGAGCTCCACCCTGCTGAGATGTGACGTGTGGGACTCTGGCCTCCGTCTGCTAAGCCCGTACCTGTGGTTGCGTTAGCCTACAACCTCCTCTGTGTTCGGGTGCCTGAGTAACTCTGTGAGAGCAGCGCATGGACCGACCGCAATGTGTGTGAATGAGCGAGGGACTGTTTGTGTGTGTGTGTGTGTGTGTGTGTGTGTGTGCGTACATGCGAGTGGCAGACTGCACTCATGCACTCAGAAGACCATTCATTTTTAACAAGGTGTTTTGCAAATGCAGGTCATGCACTCTTAGCGTTGCAAAAGAAGGGCTTGGAGCGCATGTGATACGATTAAAAAAGGGCAGAATGGTATTTGTAAGTGTTTTGCCCCCATTTCTCTCGTAAACAAAGACATTCTGGAGATTTCTCTGAGAACGTCTGCTGCAGTGTCCTCTCCTCTCCTCTAACTCCTAGTTGCCTCTGTCCTCTCCTCTTATGCTCCCTGCCCTGCTGTCGTACACTTTCTGTTTCCTTCCTGACTCCTCCTCTATTCTCTCTCTCTCTCGCTCTCTCTCTCTCTCTGCCACCCCACCTCCCCCACCTCTGATCCCCTCTGCAATTACTGCAACACTCCGAGACAGGGGAAATGGGTTGCCTGGCAACAGGATGCAGCTGGACCAATAGCATCCCCCCAAATGAGTTGACTGTAATGTGTTTAAACAGAGGGAGAGAACAAGAGGCAGGGAGGAGGGCTTAGTACTGATGGTGAGAGAAGAGAGAAGGGAAGGGAAAGAAAGCGCACAAAGAAAAGATAAAATAGATAGAATGAACAAAGAGAGCAGAATCTACAGATGGAAAATAAAAAAAGATGGGATATGACTTCCTAGAGAGGATGGAGGTTTTCTATTAGTCTCTTCTTTTCCTCCTCTCTCACAGACGCCGAAGCAACACACACAATATAGGCAGTCAAATATAAACCAATAAATCACACAGTGCTCTGACAAAAACAGAGGCCAAATGAGTCTCAAGAGATGCCATCAATGAGAGTCAAGAAGACTTTTGGGAGGACCTGACAAAAACCGGCAAACAAGGGATCAGTATTAAGTGACACAAAACAACACAAGGAGAGAAAGAGAAGATGTATTTCCAAATTATGAAACCAGCTGAAATTTAGAGGAGAAAAATCTGAAGAATGCCATCTCTCACCGACGTATTCGTATCACCTAGAGGAGCCCAGACAACCTGTAACTCCATTAATCGTCTTCCCACCATCTGTTTAAAAAGTGAGCGTGCTTAAAGTGACTTGTCAGCAGCTACTCAGATCCCGCCCTCTTGTCTGAGAAGCCGTGCAGAGGTACACGGAGGATGAAGACGTCTTTAATACACTCGCACTTTCACACCTTCCCGTCACACCCTTTTTCTTCCCCTTTGCATCGTCCTGTCACCAACGCCCTCTATCTCCCTCCCTCCCTTTCTCTCTCTCTAGGGGAGGGGTAATGGGTGCCTGCCATGTCTGAATCAACCAGGGCATGATGACATCTCTCCCCAGTTCCCTGTAACCATAGCAACGCCAGCCAACCGAGAAATGCCGCTCTCCTCCCCCTGGCTGTCAGCTTGCCCTTTATCAATCCCTCCCTCCTTCCCTCCCAGTGCCCACCCTTTCTGTTTCCTGTCCTTGGCTAATGCATCTTTCTTTTTACCCCCCTCTGTTATCTCTCTCTCTCTCCCTCGCTCTCTCCCTCTCCCTCTCTCCCTCTCCCTCTCTCTCCCTCTCTCCCTCCCCCCCCTTCCTCCTCCAGTGTAATTTCTCCAGTCAAACCCGTGACGAGCTTTCCTGCCATACGTTTGTACACACCTTTGGGAGTCAGGCTGCGAGATGGCGTTGACTACTGCCTCCACGGCCGTGTCGAAGAGCTCCGGGTCGGGCAGGGCGCTGAAGCAGTCGTGCACCAGGTCTTCGCTCTCGTTGAGGGGCACGTCCAGCAGCACCCAGGACGACAGGCAGCGCAGCACGCGAGCTTTCACCGCCCCGGGGCTGTCTGTCCGTCGCAGCAGTTGCTGCAGTAAGGGACACACCGACCCCCACTCCCGGCCCAGGGCTCCCCGAACCTAGAGGAGGGGAGGGGGGGGGATAATGAGGGTCAGACCGCTACTGTATCGCTCATGTGTGATGCATTCCTACGGTTAATAAGCAGGCTCATTTGAAGTTTTTCTATATGCCATTACGTCGCTGTCGACACACCAATAGGATGCTTTCTTTATACATTACTTATTGGAAAATGAACGATTACTAAGTTGTAAATTTACCAAAACAAAAAGCCAAACCACATCTTGATTAAACGCGAGCAGCTGCACAGTAAGTTTTCCAGCATAAAGTAGTTTAATTAAATAAAAAAAAGAAAATCAAGATATAGCCAACATTATCTGATTAAAGAATAAGTACAAAGCATTCACTGCCAGCTTTAGGTACTTGACAATTTACTCTGTGCTAGAGACACATTTCAGTAAGTTCTCAAGATGTATTTGGGGTTTGAAACCCACTGATGAACAAATTAATAAAAAGATTTTAAAAAAACCCTGTGAATATTGGACAGCTGGAAGAGAAGGTGGTTCCTGCACACGTACCTGTCCTTTTCTGAACTGCGGCAGGCGGCTGGTCTGGAACTCCTCGGGCAGGACGGTGAGCAGCTCCAGCAATGCCAGGCAGCGTGCCCGCCCGTCCACCCCTCCCCCCTCCTCCTGGAACACCCGCACCATCTCGGTCACAGCGCCAGGCCAGGCCTCGGGCATGGTGTTGAGTGCCAGAGAGGCCAGGGCCACGCATAGCCGGGTGAGCACCATCTTGGAGCCGGAGGAGAAGCAGGCAATCTGGGAGAACAGCTGGGTCTTCAGAGACTCGTACTGGTCTGTGGGGATGTCGGACCAGTAGCGAGAGATCTTGGTGTGAAGCGCGCTTGCGCCAAAGTACTGGATCTCTGGCACCTGTGGGAGACGATGAGATTGATGTGTCAACATTCATGTCAATATCATCGTGTACTTCTGTATTTTTGATGCTTTGACGACAAGCACGGGGAGGCGTTCATGCCACAGTGAATTGAGATGGATGCGTGTATGTGTGTGTGTGTGTGTGTGTGTGTGTGTTTGTTTGTTTCCATGTGAGTGTTTGTGTGTACACCATACCTTATCTGGGCTCAGTAGGGACCAGCAGAACTGCCAGGCCTGAGGCGAGACCTGAGCCTGCATGAGCCATTTCTGGGCCAGATTCTTGTTTTCTATATTGGGATCGTAGTACAACTGATGGAGGGCCTGGAAATGAAGAAGAGGAGAGCAAATGAGTCAAAGGATCCGTACAATCTGTGAATGGTTAAATCACAAGGGGGGGGGGGGGTTGTAGAAACAAAGTTCATTTGAGAAACGTTTGCACACCGCTCTACACATGTTCACAACAGCGGGTCTCAGAGACCAATGGAGAGAAGACAAACGCAGTCCTTTGAGCTCTTGTGTGATGAAAAGAGCTGGTTACCTTGAGAAAAGAGCATCTTTTCTCATACGCACAGACACATGAGTAGACAGTTTACCTCGAAAACCTGAGCAATGGAGAAAGCAATGACCTGAAAACAGCACTCTCTGAAGAACAGCTCGGAGTAATTTGAGCACTTGAGTGCAGGGAGAACAAGAGGATGCAAGCCAAAGAGAAAGTAGATAAAGGATGAGTACGAGAGAGGGAAATAAAAGAAAGGGGAAAGGGGAGCAGTAATTAAACAGACACCTCTAATCCTGGTGGTGCCAGAAGAGAAGGTTTTGGCACTACTCTTGCAAAGAAATGCATGTTTTTTTCCCTCTCTCCTTCTCACACACAAACACCAATGCACAAGCTCACTTAACTAAAACTGCTGGCAGTCAATGTATGACAACCAACACGGGGGGAAAAATAAAAAATCTATTCAGCGAGCTTCTGATGCTCGTCTTTACCCCTGAAGCCCGCTCACATAAATTCCTTCACCAGCAGTCATCCTCTCCTCTTTCCTCCCCCTCTCCTAATTCGCCTCCCTCCAGCCTAAACTGTCCATCCAGTTTCATTCCATCCCTCAGCTCTCTCTACACGTCTCCCCACTCCCTCATCAGAGAGGTTTATATGCTGCCATACAAGGTGGCGGGATGAATGGTACAGTGTATACAGTGTAGAAAAGCAGGTTGGTTTCGCAGAGTATGATGACGGTGCAACTGCAGCTGTAGAGAGGAACATCAACACAGCGTCGATGCCTCCCGAAAGCGGAGAGTCTCAGGTGGTGCTCTCTCTCTCTCTCTCTCTCTCTCCCTCTCTCTCTCTCTCTCCCCGTCTGCAAAACGCAATTATCTGTCTCCACTTACTGTACGAGCCTCTGAACACGACTGGCTGGGTGTTAATGAGCTGGCTGTTTGTGGAGAGTCAGGTGGCAGTTGTTATATATATATACGCGTGTGAGAGACAGCTATAGGTGCAGTAATGGCAGCAGGTATTGTATGAGCTGTATGTATGAGCTGTATGTATGAGCTGTATGTATGAGCTGTATGTATGAGCTGTATGTATGAGCTGTATGTATGAGCTCTGTATGAGCTCTGTATGTATGAGCTGTATGTATGAGCTCTGTATGAGCTCTGTATGTATGAGCTGTATGTATGAGCTGTATGTATGAGCTCTGTATGTATGAGCTGTATGTATGAGCTGTATGTATGAGCTCTGTATGTATGAGCTGTATGTATGAGCTGTATGTATGAGCTGTATGTATGAGCTGTATGTATGAGCTGTATGTATGAGCTCTGTATGAGCTCTGTATGTATGAGCTGTATGTATGAGCTCTGTATGTATGAGCTCTGTATGTATGAGCTGTATGTATGAGCTCTGTATGAGCTCTGTATGTATGAGCTTTATGTATGAGCTTTATGTATGAGCTGTATGTATGAGCTATGTATGAGCTGTATGTATGAGCTATGTATGAGCTCTGTATGTATGAGCTGTATGTATGAGCTGTATGTATGAGCTGTATGTATGAGCTTTATGTATGAGCTATGTATGAGCTGTATGTATGAGCTGTATGTATGAGCTATGTATGAGCTCTGTATGTATGAGCTGTATGTATGAGCTGTATGTATGAGCTCTGTATGTATGAGCTGTATGTATGAGCTGTATGTATGAGCTATGTATGAGCTCTGTATGTATGAGCTTTATGTATGAGCTATGTATGAGCTGTATGTATGAGCTCTGTATGAGCTGTATGTATGTGCGGCTTCGACTCAGTGCAGTTTTACAGAAACCACTGCACATACGAAAATAGGCGTTTTTCTTTTCAAACTTGAACAGATTACTATAGACAGAGCTGCATGACAGGACAGATGAAATATGCATATGTTATTGTGTTCCAAATTAGCTCTCTCTCTCTCTCTCTCTCTCTGTAAGGATCAATACCTCACCTTCACTCTCAAAAAAAAGCATCAGGATGTTTTTGGTTAGTCAGCTCCACTCTGCCCTTTTCTGTAAACGAAGCTGTGATATCAGAGTTCAAAGCAGCAGCGGATCATTACCGCAGTCCGCTGTGTGATCGCAGACCTCTCCTTATCCAATCCCAAATAGCGCTGGGTCGGAGCGTGTCTGTTCCTCTGCGGTTTATTATCAAAGAACAAGACACAAAAAATGGCCTGTTCTCTGCTTTAATCTTCTCACAAAGAACCACCGCCTCTCTCCTAGAAATCACAGCAGACATGCAGCCGTTATCTCGACTAACTAACCGTAATTGCCCATCACTCATTTGTTTTCATCAAACAAGCGCACACACACAAAAGAACACGTAGCACACCCCCTAGAAATTTTACGCTGAAGCACCTAATTGTATCTACAGATGGTTGCAACCCGTCTGAACCGCCTGGCTCCACCTGAGGACGGCGAGCTCTTGGCAGACACTGTCAAAGGTCTTTAGCCTCTCTCTGCAGTTCCTCTCCAGCAGGAGGAGGAAGAAGAGGGATGCATATGAAACAAAAACATGGCTCAGTGAGACCATCTGCTCACACATAACCGCAGATGAACTGCGACTGGTATACACTTGTGTGCTCACTACCGAGCCCAGGAGAATAGCTGTAGGGTCGGTTGAAGATGAGCTGCGTTGAAGATGCAATACAGAAGATTGTTGTTATCCGAGCTTCTCCTAGCCGGTCCGCTCATAAGGCGGTTATGGCTGATGACACTGTCCCTACCGAAGGCGGCGTCACAGAAGCGTGGCATCCACCCTTCCTTCCTTCGGATCCCCAATCAGGTAAACACTTTATCAGCACTTTTGCTGTAGTTTGATCCGTTAACGCTGTCAGCACCGTTAGCTGCAAGCCGCCGCCATGTTGAGAGGCAACAAAAAATGCTTGCAATCCTGTGTAAAGAACCTTTAACAAAGACCGCCACAATATCTATACAATAAAAAATATCAAGGACCAATATGAAGCAAATAAAATGACTACCAAGTGCAAAGCGGCAGAAGTCGATAAGTTGCAGGTTGCAGCTTGACGTCTTTTTGTAAACGTTGGAGAAATCTTCTTCCCCATATGAGGCTGAAGTGCACGAGCCCCCACACATGTTGTCTTTGCACACCGTGTTTACACACAGCAGGTAATGGAATCTCGCCGCCACAGGCCTGTTGTGTCTTCGCGCCATCTGTCCACTCGAGTGTCACACCCAGAAGTCATTGTGGCGATGGGAGGGCAGTGTTGTTGCCGTGCCGCGCGGAAAAGGCATCCTCGCACCGCTGACCCATCATCATGACACTGCGCTATAACTGTGAGAACCAAAGATGAGCAGAGGAGCGATGATTAATGAGGGAACAGAGAACAATAGTTCGGGCGAGAGTGTGCGCGGGTGGTTGTTGACAGCACGCGGCCAAGAAAGAAATTAAGAATACCACGTTGCCAATAGTGATGAAATCTCAGCGCATGAAGAGCAAACAAACCCATGCAGCAAGTGTCTCAACGTGCAAACCTCAGTTACATGAACAGATTCCACCACCTCATTCAGAATACTGTCTGCAAGCCGGCTAAAATAAAAGAATGAAAACTAAAGTGCTTGCACTAGGATGTGTGTAGATCATGTAACCTACAAGACATGATTTCCACCTTGAACCCAGATATATTTCTGTCAAGGACTGGATGGGAATAGTCATCGGGTTCCCTCTTCTCCCTCTGAAATAGCCTATCCAGCCACCACAAAGCTACTAAATAGACCATGCATCATTTCTCCGTGTCAAATTCCCCTGCTCTGTGCTGTAATACGTTAGCTGGCAGGCTGAATAATCTCCATAAAACAATTTAATACGAAGAAAGCACTTGCTGTCACTTGTATATCTTATCCTACTCGAACAGTTTCAAAAAGGTAAGCTATTTTTTTGCCCCCCACCTCCACCTCCACCTCCCCACCTATCCCTGGCAAAAATCAGAACCTTGCTCAATAGTTCAAGGTGCTGACCCACACTGACCCAGAACTGTGCTGTGGTCCCTTTCTGGGAACAGAGCGCAAAGCGAAGAGCTCCAAATTTCCTCTAAAGTCCACTTGCTTGAGAATAGTGGAATAGTGATTCTAGACAACGGGAATTATAGTCGAGCGGAAATGTAAGCCAGTGTATACGTACCCATTCATTATACACACACACACACACAGATGCTGACAATGTGGTACTTTGTTTCAGACACCCAGAATAGAACAAAGAGCTTTCTATTGGACACATAGAAGTACTGGGCCAGGAACCATCATCTCCACCACCATGTACACAACAAGCAACGTGTCTTCTGCTGGTGTGGTGTTGTGTTTGTTTACATTTCTCCGTTTGGCAGAGAATGTAATAAAAACATTACAGGTAAAAATCTAAATCTCAGATTTTTCTAAATGCATTAAGTTTGCGGTCTGACGCAGATCTGAAGCTTTGAGGTGCACACACAGTCGGATACTTCAGAACCTTTCGTCTCCCTCTAATTCCAGTGAATGGACAACATCATGCTGCTTCCATAACTAATTAAGTACAAATATATCAAGCTGATTAATCGCAAACAATAAAAAATCCCCTCTCACAAAGTCTTAATATACTTTCTAAATATATCTGAGTCTTAGAAAAACAATATCTCATCAGTTTTAAAATGCAAGTGTGTTGTTATTACAAAAATGGCTTCAAGGGAAATTATACCTCAGATGCTGTTTGTCATGTTTTATCAGTTAATGAGATTACTGATGACGCTGTAGCACTCGGAGAAGACCGCACGCTTTAACAGGGTCTGAAAATGGACCTTAAATTGCACAAACCCACGCAAAAACGAGAGCAATCAGAGTAGACTATTTTAGTGGCTGTGTTGTACCGTTTGTGTCTTTGAAAAGGGTTGGGGGTGTTTTGGCATCAGAGGTTTCACTTCCATTGTAAATTAAACATTTAATTCCAGAAAAACTAATTAAAAAAGAAAATAGCTTGATCTGATGAAAGATTCACAGCAAATCTTTCTGGTTGGGTATCAGGTACTTTCACTAAAGGCTTCCCTAATACGTCATAACAAATTATTTATGATGCGCCCTGTTACATGAATTATACATTTTTTTTTAGGTATGCTTACAATACCTACTAGTATTTTCTACAATTTATTGAAGATGAGAGGAAACGTGAGAGGCATTTTCTTCATGCCTCGCCGATCCCCAAATGATAACGGAGCACCACTTTCTTCACCTGTAGCCAGGAACAAATAAATAAGGGTCTAATCCGCAGGGGGGACAGGACCTTTGCTCATTGTTTTGCCATCCTTCTTCCTCCTGTATCACACTAGAAACCTGGTTATCAGGCCAAGCCAAGCCACCCCCCCGACAGGAATGTGCTTCTCTCCCTTAAAACCTGCCTCTAATTCCTTTTCTGTCGCATCGCCAAACCTCCTCTCACCCCTCCTCCTCTTTCTTTACTGGCACTGTCACAGACATCGACCCTGTCCCACCCCTCCCTCTCCCCAAACCAACCCATCTCATCACATCGTCTGTGCTCTTCCACAGGAGGAGCACCTTTTCTCTTGCTCTCCATCCTCCCCCCATGGTCCCCTCCCACCCCCCACCCCCACCCACCCATCCATCCCCTCGAGTCCGAGTCAGTGGCCACCCAGCAGGGGGAGATTCATCACAGCAACCTTGCAGCTACAGTAAACACAGCCAAGAAGGCGCACGCACGCACACACGCACACACAAGAGTATTTTACCACAACAGACCAACCACATGAGACTTGTCAGGCTACAAACTGTTATTTTTTTATGCTCATCTGATTTTTCTTTCTAAACATCAAGTCATTCAATCAACACTAATGTAAAGACGTAAAGTCCCCGGATGCAAACATCATCTCTCCAGACAAAATCAATATTATTATGTGGCTACAGGGCAGCTAAAGCTCCCCCACCCCACCACCAGCTGTTTCTGTCCCTTTAAAAAAGACCACCACTTCTTCCACTCACCTTCTCCACGTTCTCCACCGTGAAGTCCAGGGCGTTCGGTGTGGCCACGGTCCTCCCCGGGGTCTCCATGTCTCCGCCGGCACGGAGCTGTCAGACGATCAAAAGAGGAGCAAAAACACACATTCAGGAGCCAAATCGCCGCCGTCAAACTCACCGACACAAATAATACAAATTAATTAAATAATAATAATAATATCCACAGCAGCCGTAGGATTCAGAGCAAGCTAGGCTCGACGACACCATGGATTTAGACACAAGGATGACACCGGCGAGCTAACCGGTGTCATGGATTAACACGCGACCGTGTTAACTTGCCACTTCCAGCCGAACGGGTCCGTTTGTGGAAAACAGGAAGAGCTGTCCTCATGAATGCCTCATTTTTTTATTTTTATGTTATATATACACGATGTATATGAGAAGGTTAATTAAACAATACAGCGTGACCGAGGACAGCTGCGTGCTCTCTTTCTGTTTTCCAACAGCTATAACTGTAACAACGACAACGGCTGAAAGTCGCCAGTTAACACGGTCGCGAGTTAAACCACAACACCAGCTCGCGCTCAGACGGCCGCTGTAGCAACGGCTCGCGCCCGCCGTGCTAACGTTCCATGCGCGTAAACGTTAACTGGACGCGTTTCTCCGGCGAACCAAATGAAGCCAAATAAATCCAAATAAAGCCAAAGCGAGACGGATATACTGACATGTTCAGAGTGAGACAGCATTCTCGAGACGCTGCCGCGTCCGTGTATCGCTCCGAGGCTGTCTAGGTCACGGAGAGCCGTGTTTTTCCACACCTTTCTGTCCTGCGACGGCTCCCTGTGCCGCTGTTCTGCCTCCGCTCAGTCACCGAGCGCTCTGCCGCGGCGTTCAGGTGCTGTGGGAAATACCGCGATCGCGGGTCGATGACCGCCCAATAAGGCGATAAAATCAAAGCATTTAGAGATTTCTAAAGAACATCCAAATATTAAATGTGGAGGGTGTTAAAAAATTGGACGGTGTGTTTTTTTCAGTTATGCAGATATAAATATTTGGTTATTTGAATAAACAGCTGTTATCTTGTGTTTCAGTTTCGTTTCGTCAAATCTTCGTCGGATGTTCCGTATTTATTTACAGCATTTGAATGCGGCATTCCTCCCCGCACACATTGTTATTTTTATTTTTTTTGCAGAAAAGAAATGTTGTTTATTACCTGAAAATATTTATAATACATGCACAAAAATATATATATAAAAATATATATAATAATATATAAATATAATATATATATTCTACTCAAATGTGTATGCCTTACCCTTACGGAGGGATTCAATGACGATCTTCATTCAAACACTGATTGACTGTATTTTCAGTTTCTTACAGATATTCAGATATTCAGTAGCTACAACAACAGGTCGCATGAGGGGGGAAGATTGGTCGGTTCATGGCGACAAAAAAGACCAGGTTTACTAAAGACAAGTGACAGAGTGACATTCACATGACCAGATGTGTTCAGCAACAGCAGCAGCAGCTGGAACACACCGGTTTA
>JACSYO010001311.1:110000-117500 GCA_016806645.1 Ophiodon elongatus | reverse complement strand
GCAAACACACTGCTGGTTCACACGTTACACTCCCAAACATATTCACAGGCGAGACACTTCAGTTTATCTTGTGCTGGCGAGGTCGGCCTGCTTCCACTCAGCTCTTCAGGTTGAGGCATTCAACGTTGACTTTTCTGCCTCAACACAATACAATTGGGTCGAATTGATGTCCGTTCCATTCTTAGTTACGCAATTTATTTTCTTCAAATGCGGCACAAACGTCCACTCGGACTGAAGGATGAACTGATTTGAATTTGGTGCTCAAAGGTCAAAACCACTGTGTCCTCAAATAACACGTTTTTTGGGTCATAGCTCAAGAAGTCATATGCTAATTATGACAAAAAAGGATAACTAGGATAAAGTCATCAAGGAATGTAAAAACAATGATGTTTTCTTTCTCTTTGTACAGACACCAACACTGTCTCTCACACGGTGGATGCCGCTCCGGAAAACAAGACGACATCACAGCCTTCACTTCTTCCTTCCTCTACCCCTCACACCCCCACCACCACCACTAACACCAACATCACCTCCACCTCCACCACTAACACCAACATCACCTCCACCACCTCCACCTCCACTTCCACGACCGGCCCCACCCACACAACTCACACCACCACCACCACCGTAGACACACCGACCTCCACGCCACCAACCGAAACAACACACTCTGCCGCACCCCCTGACCCCGTTACACCATCAGACGAGCCCACTCACAACGCAACACACTCAACCGCCACGGCCCAAACACCCGAGCCACCCAAACCCGAAACCAGCGCTCCCGCCATCGCCGTCGCCAGCTCGACATCCGCCGCCGGCGCCGCCGGTCACGAGTCGCCGGCGGTCACGACGCCTCCGGCCCACGGACATCACGAGACCTCGAGCGAGGCCCACCCGGGGCACACCATCACCCCTCAGAGCAGCCCCTCCACCCAGGCCAAGGCCCACGCCGACAACCCCTCCCAGCTCACCGTCGGGGATGAACGTAAGTACACGAATGTCTTCTGCGTTGGCGCGTGAATTTATTCCGCCTTGATATCGTACGGAGCCAGAGGTGGATTGGCTGAACAACAAAGGCGACGCTGTTTCTTTGTTTTCCAGCACAAGCCTCTACACATACACCCACAACCCCCCCCCCGACCCCTCCCCAACACCCCCCACCCCTTCACCCCTCCACCCCCCGAGGCGTCTACATCTTCTACAAGCACTGTCACCACCAAGCACTCCACAATTATGGCTCTGTTTGGGGAAGAGACAGAAGCAGTCATGGGACTCGAGGCCTCAAGAATGCTCTGTTTTCTCTCTTTTTTCGGTCTCGCTCGCCCCTCCGTCTGTCCCGCCGACGATCCGTACTCCACCTTGAGAGGACTTTTTTTTACCACGACGTCGTCACAAAGGAAGGAAAACCCTTCTCATTTCTCAACCAGCCGACTCGGATACAGTTAAAACACGAAGTTCTCTCTCTGCTTCTCTCACTGCGCGTGGTTTTATTAGGCCACGCTTGGCACCTCGCCTCTTTCCATTAGCCGGAGGAACAGGGAGCATTCACTGCTCTGTGGTTGTTGTTACTTTCAACCAGAGGATATGTAAAAAAAAAAAAAAAAACTCCAAAAATTGCTACGTTTACAAAATAGTCTTCCATGGAAACATCCATATCCAGGAATATGCTGCCAAAGACGCTGACACACACACACTCTTCCTGCACAGAAATATACAAACACGACATAAAAAGGTCAAGAGTGATGATGTGAGATTAAACAGCACCCAAACTCACACACACTGCACGCACAAATAGTATGAACTTGATTCTACATCTTAAAAAATAAATCGTTCATTTTTGCCCCCCAAATAAATTCGCTTCCTCGACAGAGAGCTCAAGTCCAGGAAAGCTTAACTTCTCCATCCTGTGTTTTGACAATTGTGTCCTGAGCTCAACACGCCGGGTTTATATTTAGTTCCACTCGCAGCTTTAAAGAAGCCAAAGTCTGTTTCAGTGCACCTCGTGGAGCCTAATCCATCTCTGCTCAAGTATCCATCTGTGCTTCTGTTGCAGCGACGATGGTCCACGACTCTCCCACATTAGACCCCCTCCTGGCCGGCCTGGTGTCAGCCTTCATCATCACTGCGGTCATCATCACTCTGCTCCTCTTCCTCAAGCTGCGGCGGAGAGACAACCGACCAGAGTTCCGCCGGCTGCAGGACCTCCCTATGGTGAGCGTGTTGAGCGGAGTGCGATTGTGTTGTCTTGAATCTGTTGCTCTTCAAATTTGTGATTTGTGATATCGGGCTATACAAATACATTTTAATTGAAATTTAATTGACATCCAGGAAACACTGTCACTGCAGCTGCCTCCGCGGAAATATTCACTCAGTCAGATATTGTTGAGCACAGATGTGAGATATACCAGTATATATATATAAATTAATATATATATATAGTGCTATAATAATATATATATATATTATAATATTATATATATATATATACATAATATATATATACACACACAAAATATAATATAAATAAAATATAAATATATAAAATATTGTATCATTGGTAAGTGCTATAATAGATAGACATATATATATATACATATATATATATATATATATATATATACATATATATATATATATATATGTATATATATATATATATATATGTATATATATATATATATTATAGCACTTACCAATGATATAATATTTTATATATTTATATATACATCAGGATGAGAGCTCCAGTGAACAGCAGCAGAGCATCAGGAACAAAATGAATTATTAACAGCTTATTGACATTTAAACGCGCAGACTTAAAGGGATAGTTTGGCTTTTTTCCCAAAGTGAGGTTGCACGAGGTACTTATCCACAGTCAGTGTATTCACTTACAGTAGATGGCGGTCTGAGAAACAGACAGGAGTACCAGTACAGGAGCAGGGCAGCGCACTGCTGTTCTAAAGGGTTAGTTTGATTTCACCAAAGCCCCACAATGACACAAACAAACTAACACCTCCCGTGTTCTGTGAGGTAAAATTACAGTTTTTCTCAATGGAGTCGTGTGGCTTTAAAGTGAACATAAATAATAAACAGATACCACCATCTGCTGTACTTCAAAAACATCCAAACTATCCCTTTAATGGATAATGGACAAACTTAACTGATCTATAAAACACTTTTGACCATATAATATATTTATGTGTATAATTAGTCGTGTTATTCCATTTTCTATTGGTGCAGGACGACATGATGGAGGACACGCCCTTGTCCATGTACAGCTACTGACGGAGGCCCCGACTGAAATCCTCCTTGAATCCCGGCTCGAGCTGCGGCGGTTGTCGAACCCGGCCTTTTCCTCCTCACATCGGCACCAAACAGAGAGCATCCTGGGTAGGCGTGAGCAAACTCATCTAGATCGCCCGACATGTAGGAAAAGACACGATTTGAAGCTGCAATGGACAATGAAGATATCGCCCCCCCTTCCCCCCCTTCCTCCAATGGGGTCGTTTTTAGCAAAACGTCTATTTCGGTGCCTGTAATTACAAATAAGCCCCCGTTGAATGCTGTGTGCTTCATATTTTTCAGCCCATCTTTTGGGGAGTGGGAGTTGTACGATATATGTTGTTTTCCCTGGCGTTGAAAAAAAAAAACAAAAAAAACAAAAGCAGGAGGCGGCATCCATCATTAGGATGGTTCACACCTGGACACAGACTCTTACCCGAGGGCACCGGTCGAATTCAGTGTTAAGAAAGTCCGACGAAGAAAAAAAAAGAAAAAAAAAAAAAAAAAAAAAAAAAGAAGTTGCACTTTACTTTTTTCAGGAGTGGAAAAAAAAATATATATTTTTTTTGTGCGTGTGAGAAAAATGCACAGCAGCGAGTGTGTTTGAGTCTGTTAAAGGTGCGTGTGTGGATTTTTTAAGTTGTGGCAGGGGATATTTAATTACTTTCCCATTTTCTTTCTCTATTTTTTAAGTTTCTGTTTTGAAGGTCCTGCTGGCTTTTGGCCTGATTTTGATATGTGCAGTGTGTGTGTGTGTGTGTGTTTTTGTTTTGTTTTGTTTCTTTCCTGGAGAGTCTTGTATCCAGGAAAGAGTGCCTTACACAGTATAGGAACAGCTCTTCATTGCATACTGTATTTATATTCAAACCAACTAACTTCCAGATGTACCAGTCATTCCCAGTGCTTTGTGCGATTGCCACTTTAACGCACACACCTCTCTCTCTTTCTTTCTCTCTTTCTCTCTCTCTCTCTCTCTCTCTCTCTCTCTCTCTCTCTCTCTCTCTCTCTCTCTCTCTCTCCCCCCCTCCCCCCCGGGACCAGGTAGCTGCTCCAACATGCCTGTGTGTGAACACTCAGCCCCGAGCGTGTTCACTCCTTCATGCAATGACAGTTTGCAGACTGAAAATGGGCCGGTGGCCTTTCCACACAATGTTGGCAAATACTACTGATGATTGCATCGCGCAAAGACAACTTGTCATCTTAGTTGCTGCTTTAGCGTTCACCGGTCGGATGGGTGACGAATTAAAGGAAAAATCAACATAAAATGTCCACAATGGGTCCTAAAAACAGCTTCAATGCTCTTTTCCTAGATTACACAAGTCTCTACTGGAGGGACGAACAAGGAAAGATGTTTCCTCACTTACTTTTGTCCCCCGTCTGTACATCCAGTTCTAAATTATACACTTGAGATTTCTGCAATTAAGTGTTAATAAATGGTCTGTACCTGAATGCATAACGAGGCTTTGCAGCCAGATGTGGATTATGGACTGTTGGTGTTTTATGATTAAAGGTATTTTGAAATCCTCCTCTGTGATTCAGGTCTCAATTATTAGTTTTTTTTATATATATATATTGTCAAAAAAATACACACAACAAATGTGACAATATGATGACATGACAGTATAACCTCACAAAGACAGGAGAAAAAGAAAAAACAACAATAATTAAGTAAAAAAAAAAAAACAAGAGACAAATTGAAATGAATAGGATTCCTTCAGTAACTCAAATAATTAGGATGACAGTAACGAGAGAAACTGTTGTGCTATGTAGCAATTATTTTTCCAAAAGAAATTGTCTTTGCGACATATTTCTTTAGGAAACACAATAATTATATTTATTATCTCGGGACAATTTTCATCCAGAACCCCCAACACAACGTTTACAAGGTCTCAACTTAAAATAAATGTTTCGGCAAATTTGGATATTGGTCTACGAACGTGCAACATATTCAGTAGGAAATAGAAAAGCACAAGGTCTTCCTCTTCCTCCTTACAAAATCTAGGTAATGACTCAATCAATTATGAATAACGGCGCTCGTTATGAACTTCTCTCTGACCGCAGCACCAACAAACTATAGAAGCAGCCACAGAAAAGTCGAGCTCCTCTCTTTCAACTGTTACACAGGCTTTTATTGCTGGAGACAAAACATTTTCTTACAGGCCTTTTTCCCCGAATGAGTCTTTACTGGAGCACCGCTGCACAACACTTGGCAGAATGCAATTAAAACGGCAGTGCAAGGGTCCGATTCATCGGCCGTTATGCGGCCACAATAACAAATGAATGAGCCTTTTCTTCATCAAATGTCTCTCCGCCCGCGTCGACGGCGAGACAAGGAGAGCGTTTGTGAGGAGAGCTTTCTTTGAGTACTGTTACGGACCGCTTGGTGCCATTCGCTGTTCTCTCTTTTATTGCTTACTATTGACCAGTGAGACAATTTGTCTCATTAGATGAACTGTATAGTGTCTTTCCACCACCCTCCATCTCCACAGCACACTGAACACCTGACCAGCAGCTCCCCCCCACCCGTGGCTCTGCACCAGGGTCTGGGGTCCTCGATATCTTTTTATATTTATATATATATATATATATATTTTTTTGTTTTTATTGTGTGTATATATATATATATATTTATTTGTTTTTCTTTTATATATATATATATATATATAATATATATATATATCTTTTTTTAATATATATATATATATATATATAAAAAAATATCTATATATATAAAAAATATCTATATATATAAAAAAATATATATATATATATATATAAAAATATATATATATATATAAAAATATATATATATAAAGACATGGCAGTGGAGGCTGGCGGGAGGTGGTGGGGGAGGGAGGTGTTGGTGCTTTGCCGTAATGGCGATGGATTTTTTGGATTCCTCTTTGTCATCACTTGCCCGGCTGCATTACCAGGAATCAAAAACCTCCGTCCCTCATCAGATTTCTCCAGGGTTGACGAGTGCATTAGGTCAGGATGAGAACTCCATTAAACATCCATTACTCTGCTGCAGTGGAAAGCGGAGCTGATGTATAATACACCACCACCAGGATGGGATGATTTACACGTGATATATTACTGCACATCGAGGGATCACAAATTGCGCAATGTCCCGAGGTTAAATCATTTTTTTCTAGAACAAATGGATTCATTCAAAGACTCCGACTGAAAAAAAGGAATACTTCTCCCACAAAATGACCGTTTCGCCACGTGTTCACCTTCAATTCAGAGAATCAAAAATACGAGAAAGAGCAAAGTCTCGATGAATTCAAGTAAATTGGGGGCCAAAACAAACTAAATATTCCGCGAAGAAGCAAGAAGACAACAAGTGTTCTCGGCAAAACGCCGTAAAAACCAAACCCCTCAATGCAGAGGAGGAAGTGTGATTAACTGTTAACTCATATCTCATATTCATGGACTAATTTATCGCCCTCATACAAGCCCTGTAAAGAAAGGCATAACATGCATTATAATGAAATGACTGAAATTGAATATCCTGTAACGCCCTTAACGGTCATGTCTGAAGAGCCTCGTGTGCAACTCAACAAGGTTACACGGGGTGAGTAATGGACGTACAAAATGGTCACTTTATGGGTGGACTATTCCTTTAAAGGCAGCATGAGCACGCTGCGGTAGTTATGGGCATGAGATGAAAGTCCTGCAGACCCAAACCGGAACAATCTGGAATCATTAAAAAGCGACTATTTTTAAACCTTCTGCCTGAAACCAAGCCGTGTGGTTTAGCGGGGACCAATCACAGCGCTTCTGTCCACGTCACTCTGGCAGGACCCCGTCGTTTTATTTCCAGTGACTCGAAACGTGGGCGCGGCAAAATTTAAAAAAAAAAAAAAAAAAAAAAAAAAAAGCGTCACATCCACTCGGTGGCGACTGATTTTTTTTTTTTTTTTTTTTTTTTTCGCGGCCCGAAGGTTCAATCAGCCGAGCTTACGCTGAGAGAGAAAAGAAGAAAAAAAAAAAAATGCTGATTCAACAAAAAAGTGGGCACGAAGCGACCCGCCGTCATGAAACCGGGTCCCGATTGAGGAGCTGCCACAAAGAGCTCCGCTCAACCAGCTGCCCGTGTCCTCGGTTGGTTCCCAGCATCCAACCAGTCCGTGCATGTGGAGACAGCTACCGCCGATTATTTGAAAAAGAGGATTTGCGGCTCTCCCGGGCCCTCAGCCTCGAGCGGATACCACTCAC
>JACSYO010001311.1:15000-107500 GCA_016806645.1 Ophiodon elongatus | reverse complement strand
AGGGATCGTTTGGATTCACCAAAGTCACACAATAAAACCAACAAACTAACCGATTGAGGCAACAACTCCCATATATATATATAAAAATAAATATATATAAAATACAAATAAAATATAAATATATATAAAATATAAATAAATATATGTAGATATAACTAAATATATATATAATATATATATATAAATAAATATAAAATATAAATATATATAAAATACAAATAAAATATAAATATATATAAAATATAAATAAATATATGTACATATAAATAAATAAATAAATAAATATATAAATAAATATATATAAATATAAATATACACAGTATATATATATATATATAAATATATAAATATATTACAAATAAAATAAAATCCAGGAAATCACTATATATATATATAGTGATTTCCTGGATTCCTGTCATCATCGTGAGCAGCCAGCAGAGACTCCAAAAGAGATGTGAATCTCAAATATGCACATTTGTCACCATGTAAAACTATTCCTTTAACCAATTGTATGCTGAAATGGGAACGAGCGCTGAGTCAGATCTGCTGGCATGAATCAGAGTGAAGGCTGAGCCAGATGTGTGGGGGAGGGACGGTACGGGGAACAACACGTCCCATCTTGCTGTAAACCGCCATCAGTCGGTGTCCATCTGTTTCCCTGCGTAACATTCTCTCTCGGTCGGAGCGTGGGAACACGTTTGTGTTGGTGCACATGTAGGTGGACAGGAGGCGTATGAAAATGATATGCGATGACACGTGGTGTTTGTGTTGTGATAACTTTTCATTCAGAAGACACTCGTCCTCACCAGGGTCTTTGTCCTCCAGCCATGACAGATCATCTGAGCTGACCTCAGCCAGGCTCGGGGTCGGGCTGAAGTCTTCTGAGTCAGAGTCTTCAACGCGGACCCCTCTACTGCGGCTGGCGGCGAGCGGGAGCGGCGAGGCCCCTGAATCAAATACAGAGGCATGGTTGATGGGCAAATACATTGTTTTACACACACTGATCAATTTTGAGATTTTACGACCATTTAGCTTCCAAGAAAACATCCAAAATACACATTTAGTTGTTTATTTGTCTATTCGCGTCTGTAGATTTCTCCTAAATGAGTTTGTTCTCAGACTCTGAGCCAGAAATCTCCACTTCAGTGGCTCTTACATCCACCAAACTTTACACTTTCATTCCTCTCTATAGTCTGAAGGTTTCTACAGAGGGGTTTGTTCAGATATCATTAACAGTGTGAGTTATACAACATTGTATTCTTAAAAACACAGAGAAAATTATAGTTTTTCATGGCTGTTGACAGTATTTTTTGATACAAAGAGATATAAAAAATTCCCTCTGGAAAAACCTTTGACTCGAATATGTCAACAAAATGAATCAAGAACCTGGCTTTCTCCGATGTTCACATTATTGTTCTGGAAACGCATAAACATATTTGATGGGATAATGCCTCATTTGCATATTTAAAAATACAATTTACAAAAATGAATAGTCTTGATGTACGTAATCAACTGGGGAAGTCTCATGACGATATATATCTATTAGTGACATTATTTTATCCTATTCCCCTGTAGTGTCTCCCCTTCAATAGTTTATAGTGGTGTGTGTGTGTGTGTGTGTGTGTGTGTGTGTGTGTGTGTGTGTGTGTGTGTGCTAGAGAATGAGAAAGACCTGCCTGATGTGTGCGCTGACAACAAAGGTGATGACTGACGCTCTTTGAGAAAGAGTCTCCTCACCTCCTCCTTCAGATCTGACACAGTAGTTCTGTTGTGAAGACATAATAAAAAAATGTTAATTCACAGAAAGACAAAAACACACACACACCTGCCTGCGCACACACACACACACACACACACACACACACACACACATGTACCTGATCTGGCGGACCTCTTGCTGTGTGTGAGAGTACTGAGAGACGGTCTTTGCCAGATCAGAGCTGTGAGTTCTGTAGCTGTCTGTCAGCTCCTCCAGTTTCTGAACAAAAGGGCACAAAGGGAAAGGTGAAGGACCTGAAAGAACACAAACCGCGAATATGATGCGCGCGTGCGTGCGTGCGTGCGTGCGTGCGTACCTTGCAGCTGTGTTCGTACCGTCTCCTGGACTCTCGGGCCTCTGACTGCTGGAGGAACGCGTCCTCCCCCTGCCTCCCTGTCGAGAGCAAAGAAGAAAGAGCCGTGAACAAGACCGCGCTCGTCGAGCGGTCGGGATTAGGACGCGCGTGGTCCTGCAGGCTGGATGCGAGGGCACGGTGCGCCCGCGCCCGCGCGCGTGTGCGTGCGTGCGTGCGTGCGTGACTCACTCAGTTGCGTTTTCAGTTGGTCCACCTCTCCGCGCAGGTGCTCCAGCTCCTCTCGGCGGAGCTTTGAAGTGAAACTGTGAAGACAAGAAAGAAGCAGCAGCTGCCTGGTGGTTTCTTTTGTTTTATTTCCACACCCGGCATGAAAACGTCGCCTTGCTTGCAGCGAATTGAAAAAAACTTTTTCATTTTCAATCTCGATGTGGACCTGTCGTCAGGTGACTCCGCGGTTACGCACCCTCCCTAACGCACCTTTCCTCCAGGTTGCCTAGCGACGTGGCTCTGGTGATGTGTCCCCGCAGGCTGCTCAGCTCACGTCCAACCTCTCTCCTCCACTGCTCCATCTTCACCTCCGCTCCTGGACTTTGTCCCCTCCTCGATTCCCTCTCCCTCTCCCTCAGCCGTTGAACCTCCTCTGGAGAAGAAGAGAGGTTACTGCGAGGAAGGTTTTTTTTTTTTATTCTTCTTCTTTAGCCTCCTTGAGGACACATCCATATGTTTTATTAATGTCTTAAAATTATGAATGAATGCTCCTTTGAGGAGAGTATTTTTCTACCAGTTTCTACCAGGGGTTAAGAATAACTATATAGAAATAGTCCATCTTCTCTCTGATTTGTTTTGTACGTATTTCCACAGACCTCCTCACAGTAGGTTACGTATAGAACTATAAAATGAAACTAAGATCATCACAGTGAAAAATGACCAGAGTGTATTTAACGCAAACTAAAAATGGAGGCATCTTTCCTGTTGTGAGCCATAATAAAATCCCCATCTGCTCCATTCAATCAGATAAATTGCACAAACCAACCCAATAGGCCTATCATGCCAAGTGGAGGCTGGAAAAGCCTGCCAGTCCTCTTGATAGAGGCCTTTTTTTGTTGTTCACTAATAAAGCCAATTAATTACGTACAGTATAAATAGCATTTCAACTACAACACAGTCGATCCAAACTGTTTTATAAAAGATACAGAGGAACAAAAGTAAAAAAAAAACAAGAGTTTACATAGAGGCCGATTAGTGAAAGATCATCAAACAGAAGGAGGACTTTTCCTTTTATTCCATTGGGGACGCGCACTGCTTTAAATGGTAATATGTTAAATTCAACACTAAAAAAAGTAACAGGGCCATGAAGGAGAGATGAAGTGAGGTATCATGGTCTCACTTTTCTGATTTAAAAAAAAAAAAAAAAAAAAAAAAAAAAAATGTAAGCCTTGCTGAAGTGTTCTGAGTTCGGTGGAGGTGAGAAGACACACTTGAATGATTCAAAAATAAGGTTTCTAAGGAATTAGAAACTAATTCTGCGTTGGATGAAATTGGATTTGATGACCAACTTTTTATCTGCAACTGTGAGATTGAATCACAGACTTATGCGTCAACAATAATGGTACAATGATTCATTTGTGCCGAAACCCTGCATTCTTTTTAATATGTGACCTGGTAACCTAGTTTTTGGTGTGCACGATTAGGAAGTAGTCGGAGGAGGAGGGGGGTTGGAGGGTGGGGGGGGGTGACCTGGTGTAAACTCAGGCAGGTGGTCATGGTAGGTTACCTTGGAGCGTCTGGATGTGACATTGTTGAGACTGTCTCTCTCTTTCCACATCACGGAGTTTGTGGGCGAGCGACTCAATCGCCTTGAAAACACACGAGGATTCTGTCAATGATAACAACTCTATCACACATTACACACTATTTGACTACTTTGTGGCGGCTATTTGATCGCGAGTGCACAACCCTGGCTCGGGTTAGAACAAATATTCGCACACCTGGCTCTGTATCTGGAGTTGTGACTGGACGGCGGCCAGGTCGGCCCACTGAACGGGAGGAGTGAGGGGCGAGGAGGGCTGTCGGAGAAGGGGGGCTCGCGGAGGAAGAGCGGGGGGGCCCAGGTCAGAATCAGGAATCCTCTCCCTCGCTGGAAACAAATCTGGGGAGGAAGAGGGATGGGGAGGGGAGGGGGGAGGGGGGAGGTGAAGGGGGGGGGGGTTGAGGCTTAAACCACTATTAAATGAGTTCAAACCGCTGTCACTCCTGTCGTTATCTACGCTTTGCCATGAGGGTGGAAGTTACAGAGACACACACACACACACACACACACACACACACACACACACACACACACACACACACACACACACACACACACACACACACACACACTTCCACTTTTTAGTCATATTCAGAAACCGACACGAAAAGGTCACCCACCTTCTCCTCCTTTGGAGAATTTCCCTGGTGAGGTCAGTCTCTCCTGGGGAAACATAAAAAAAAAAAAACACTTTCAAACCGTGGGGAGTTTCCAAACTTTCACTATCACCACGCATATTTAATCTAGATAAATAAATTACACCGTTAAAAAAAAAAAAAATGTAGTGGGGCTTTACTGCCATCTACAGGCAGCTCCGATGCTGACAGTTCACAAGCGACCACAAGAGCAGAGGGAAGGCTCCTCAACACACACACACACACACACACACACACACACACACACACACGCACACACACTCTTTAAAATAATTAATTTCTGTTATTTCCAGCAAGACTAATAAATAAGGGGAAGGCAATTTGAATCTACTCACCCTCATCTTTGCGACGCTGCCATCTGCTACCGACAGGATGGAGCTCAGCTGGTTGTCCCAGTTCATGTCGGAGTTGAACTAGAAAGAAATGCGTCTCTTAATTCTTGATCCTTTGGGTGCAAAAAAAAAAAAAAAAAAAAAAAAGTGTTTCACCGTGGGAAAGCGATACAGTAACTTTAGACGTGTTTTAAAGGAGGGGTGGTGGGGGTGGTCTACGAGAGATCTCTGACACTGTGTGGAGGTTTTAAATTACCTGGAGATTTGCTGGTCTGCAGCGCAGCAGCCACTCAGGTGAATGCGGCCGAGGTGCCTGAGTGTGCGGGCTTTCTGATGATGCAATGAGCCGGCTTAATCCATCTCCAGGGCGGCGCTGAAGAAGGTATAGTGGTTTTTGATCTGGACCTGGTCCAATGTGGCCTGGATGTGGAAGAAAGAAAAAAAACAAACAAAAAAAGCAGTGAAATCTCCCTTTAAAGCCTTTTCACAAATACAGTAAAGGTTTCATAAATCTAAAAGTGTGTTTTAAAGAGTAACTGGCTTCTCTGGGAGGATCTAGTCCAGATTTGACAAATTTAGGTATATTGGGGTTATTTCTGGACCTGGTCCAACGTGGTCTAGATGTGAGGAAGAAAAACTGTGAAATCTGCCTTATTTCTTACATGTCTAGGTGTTTTTTTATTTTAATCTGGATCTGGTCCAATGTGGTCTAGATGTAAAAAACAACAACTGGGTGAGTTCTCCTTTTCTTTATACAACATTTCTAAAAATAGCATGAAGGTGAATCACAAGAAGGGAACAGTAGGGACCAGACCAGTAGGGACCAGTAGGGACCAGTATGGACCAGTCCAGTGGGGACCAGACCACTAGGGAACAGTAGAGACCAGGCCAGTAGGGACCAGAATGGTAGGGAGCAGACCAGTAGGGACCAGAATGGTAGGGAGCAGACCAGTAGGGACCATAACAGTAGGGAACAGTAGGGACCAGTATGGACCAGACCAGTAGGGACCAGTCCAGTGGGGACCAGACCACTAGGGAACAGTAGAGACCAGACCAGTAGGGAAGGGATCAGACTAGTAGGGAACAGTAGGGAACAGTAGGAACCAGACCGGTAGAGACCAGACCAGTGGGGACCAGACCAGTAGGGAAGGGACCGGAAGGGACCAGTATCTCCTCAGCTTCCAGGACCAGATTTAAACCGGAAGCGATGCATGAAACCCCCCCTGGTCATGGACACTTCGGCAGAGGATATGCATTACGGCAAAACACGCGCTAAAGACATCCGGCTAACGTAGAGGAGGAGCAGCGAACGTCAAGCGGCTGCTGTTGTCGTAAACTAACCTCAGTTAGCAGCGGCAGCTTTACGGTGACTTTTCATGACGTCACGTTGCCGTTTTTGGTCGGCAAAGTAATTATAGACCGTTTCTTCGACACTGAATTGTTCCTTCTGCTGAAGACACAACGTACAACGCTGAAAACGTAATGAATATATTTTTACGACAACGACACACACGTTTATGATAGCTGGCTACTCACAGATAAATCGTGCGACTCCACTTTTAAATCCAGGAGCCCGAAACAGCGGCGACGTGATTGCGTGTGACGTAGCCGCGGGGTGTGTTCTGGGTAACGTAGTTCGATAGTGACTACAGTCTTTACTTTCTTCACTTGATGAATTAAGCGCTTCAGCGGAATTTCTTCAAAACACATTGTGTTGTATATTTTATTGTAGTCGTTTTGTTTTGTCGAAGAAAAAAAAGAGGCAAGAGTCTAGATTTATTTCTGACACCATATCCCACAATGCAAAGCGTTGCGTGCAAAGATGGCGGCTTCCACTGCCAATGTGGAAGGTATTACAGGACTGTTAAAAGACCATTTATCTAAAGTTGGATTTGAAGTCTACCCTCTGAAGGTATTGTGGCACTAACTTCTTACCAACGTGTGGCCTTGACAGCAAGAAGGGCTTAAACGTGTGAAAGTATCATTCCATAATACATCAATAGCCTGCGTGCACAGAATATACACACTCAGTGGCCACTTTATTAGGAACACCTTGTATGATCTAAAGCAATTCAACCGTGATCAAGTTTATTATGATAATGGTATTATCGGAAACGTGTAAATTAAATTACCTGTTTTATTCCCGAGGTTGTAGTTTGACACCTCTCAATATAACGCAGCAGCACAAGACCACCACTAACTATGACCTCATTAATAAGCACATTGAAATTACACCTCTACGACACTGATATTATTTTTCAATTAATTATCCTCTTTATCGTCCTTTTATGTGCTTTTATGCAGTTCTTTTGTTCCTCTCACTTTGTTTCATTTCTTTCTTTATTTGTTTGTTTTCTATTCCTTTTGCTCTTTTTGTTGTTTGTGTTGGTTTTGTTGTGTTCGTTGTCTTTATGCCATGGTCTATTTTTTGCCTTTTTGTTTTCTTTATTTCTGTTTGCATTGACGTTCTGCTCTTGCATTTTGTGTTCTTGTCTTCTTGTTTTGGCTTTGTCTCTGCTTTGCATCTCTGTAGAGCACTTTGTAAACTCTGTTTTGAAAGGTGCTATATAAATAAAGTTATTATTATTATGAAAGTATACTTTATGACAGATCAGTTGTGTTGGATTGAACTCGATAGTTCAGGTGTACCTAATAAAGTGGCTATGCTGGTTGCACCTTTGAAAGGTGCTATATAAATAAAGTTATTATTATTATTATTATTATTATTATGAAAGTATACTTTATGACAGATCAGTTGTGTTGGATTGAACTCGATAGGTCAGGTGTACCTAATAAAGTGGCTATGCTGTTTGCACCTTTGAAAGGTGCTATATAAATAAAGCTTTTATTATTATTATTATTATTATTATGAAAGTATACTTTATGACAGATCAGTTGTGTTGGATTGAACTCGATAGTTCAGGTGTACCTAATAAAGTGGCTATGCTGTTTGCACCTCTCTTGACTCTCTGCCCCGCAGGTGGGTTGGTATAACTCCGTGCTGCCTCCCTCCCTGCGCCTGGCTCTCCCCGATGACAGCCTGGCCGTGGTGGTGCTCAGCACCCCCGCCATGTTTGAGCAGGCCTTCCTGCCCTTCGTGGAGGAGAGGGGCTTCCAGGGGCTCTCCGACCCCATCGACCAGTGTGTCAAACACTGCGTCTCCTCCGCTGTCTCCCAGGTGACCGGTGTAGTAGTGGGCTAGTGTTTTATTTCCAAAAATAATGCACATAAAAAAAAAAATGGCCGCAGTTAGGATTGCAACTATTCATACACGTGATCAGGTTAAATATGCCCTTTCCTCTCCCTGCCCTGCAGTGTTTCCCAGGACAGGAGGTGGACGTGAGGTACGACTACGAGCTGCTGCCCAGCAGGAAGCCAAAGTTTTTGGCGCAGACTGCGGCTCACGTGTCCGGAGCGGCTTTCTACTACCAGCAGTCCGACGTCACAGACCAACCCTGGGCTGAGAAAGTAACGCCGTTGGGTTTCTGTGTAATGTATATGTTTTGTTTGTACGGTGTGTTTTCAATCCTCGTCTCCTCACCCCTGCAGAAGATGTTCGGGGTGTGTGTGCACCCGAGGTTCGGGGGCTGGTTTGCCATCAGAGCCCTGTTGGTGTTCGGGGGGGTGACGCTGGGCTCGGAGATGCCGCAGCCCGTTCCTCCGGACTGCGTGCCCTCCAGAGAGGACCGGATACGGCTGCTGGAGGCTTTCAACTTCCACTGGCAGGTACAGAACCTCAGCACCGTGAGCCATAATAACCAGGACACACACACATAAACATATATATGATAAAATAATTAGCTTGAAATGACTCTGTAGCTCATAATACAATAAACCAACATTTCGTGTCGTCAGGACTGGAGCTACAGAGACGTCGTGCGCCCGGTCCAGATCTACTCCCAGAGGCAGAAGGACTACTTTTCCTCTCCTCCTGCGCAGCGGTTCGCTCTGCTCAAGACTTGGGGCTTCCAGCCGAAAGAAAGCGGGGAACCCGAGTGGACGCCAGACGCGCAGAGCCAGGCGACCGGACACGGCTGAAGCAGCTGCAGGGAAGAAGTACCGCACATCTTCTCCGGGCTCAGACCTCCGCTGCTGAGTCGGGACTCTTCAGGGACTTGCGTATGAACATTAACATTTATTATATGATGTGTTTCGTCATATGTTTAATGTTCACACTACTGAGTGAAGGCGGCTCCTCTCATGGGAACCGGGACGTATTTAAATGTGTGTACGTGTGCTTTAAACCGTGCACCTTGGGAGTGTTGAAAACTATTATTTAGAGGAATGCACCTCGTATCCTTGTCGCTTGTGTCACACTGTAACACTCTTTGGACTTTGTGTCATTTGACACAATATCAACACAAGGGGATTCATAAACAAACACCCAGACTGCCTTTAATTTGTATCTTTATGTGCTGGTACATGATCGCAGGTACAAGAGAAATACAAGGAAATGTATCCATGGATTTGATTTCCACCAAGAAAACATTGTGTTTCATGCACTGATCGATTATGAGATTTTGTGCTTTTTTTCTTTTTTTGCCTCTAAAACATGTTTTCTTTTGAGACTTTGTGGAAATAAAACATCACAAATACACATTTAGGTGTTTATTTTACTATTTTGTCAATTTACGTCTGTAGATTTCTCCTGAATTCACCACAGGTTTCCATTAGATAACGTCTCATTTTCATATTTGAACATAATATTTCAGAAACCTTGTAATACAAAAAAAGAATTGTCTTAATGTAAGTAATCAACTGGGGAAGGTTCATGGTGATATCTATTATATACTGTGTATATATATATATTTTTTCCTTTCTTTTTTACCTTATACACATGTAGTTTCCTCTATATGCTATATATATATATATATATATATATATATATATTTATGTTTTAACAGAGGGGTTTGTTCATACATCATGCACATTTTATTTTATTTTTTATTTTTTAATGGCTGTTGGTAGTAATTTCTTATTTATGGAGTTATATAAAGAGATATCCAAAACTCCCTGCAAAAAAAAACATTGACTCAAAACTTGACGAATCCCCCTTTAACTTTAATTTACTTATTTTACTTTTTGAGATAATGTTTGCCTCTATCGGAGTTTGTTTAGTCAGATTTGCTATCGTAGGCCCTCTGCAGGCTTTACGTATGTATTTGCTGGTCAGACCTGGTTTCTACAGACTCATCGGTCAAATCTCTTAAGATGCAGCTGTTTCTCAGTAAATCCTGAATTCATTCACGACCGTGTCATAATGGAAAAAGAAATATTCACAATATCAACACAATTTCATCAAAATGTAACACTGCATTATTTGCATTATTTTGCTGATACAACACTCTAAGACATTACTCATGCCAGAGCTTCTGTTTTATTATTTACATTTACATAATTCAATGTGTGTGTACAGCAAACAGACATATAGCACATCTGTGTTGTACCAATTAAGCCGCGATAAAAGCCTGCAGTGGCCTACTTGGCACAACACTCTTGAAATACACTTCTAATGCATTTCAATTTGACAAAGGTGAATTCACACAGAGCATCTGCACTGAGCAGTGAGAGGTTTCACGTGCTCTTCCTCTTCCTCTTCTTCTTCCTCTTTCTCTTCTTCTTCCTCTTTCTCTTCTTCTTCCTTCGGTTTAAACGATACAGTAGGCGACTGTCTATCTACCAGCGGTTCTGCAGCAGGAAACTTGGTGCAGCAGCTGCAGTCTGCTGTTCCACCCCTAGATGTCGCTGTTCTCCAGATAACGGGGGGAGGTTTTGTCCTGCTGCTGTTCCCTGAAGCATCTGCAGATGTTCGGCGCTCAATAAAGTCGACCCCCGACTGCAGAAAGCCTGCCATCAAATTATAAAGTACATCCACCAGCCACCCTCTGCAACCGTTAAGTGGCTCTTACACGACGCTTTCTTTTTACTTCAATTTAAGCAGCCTTTCCTCTCGCTCCTCCTGCCCTCACCGGTTACTCTATGCATTTATCATTTGGGACTTTTTGTCCCACTGAGCTGCCTCTTTATTGAAACACCCCATCTCTCTATCTCTCTCTCTCTGTGTCTCTCTCTCTCTCCCTCCCTCTCCCTCTCCCTCTCTCTCTCTCTCTCTCTTACTGCATCCCTCTCCTCACCCCCGTCTCCCTCCCTGTGCTACTCTGTCTATCTGTGTACTGAATCAGCATTTTAGAGCAGTATGCCGCAGGCCTGCAGAGAGGCAGACCATGGAGTTAATTATGCTCCCTCAGATACTCGATCTCTCCCCTATCCCCCTCCTCTGTTGCTCCACCTCTCTTTCCTCCCCTCTCTCTCTCTCGCTCTCTCTCTCTCTCTCTCTCTCTCTCTCTCGAAGTCAGTTAACTCTGCAGATAACTGCCACCACGAGCTCACAAGTCACATCCCAAATAACTGACATTATTAGTTTCTTACTTTCCATTTAAGTTGTGATGCATTTTTAGTCTAAGAAGCAGAATTATATCATTTAAGGATGATTGTGTTGTATTGAGCCACCATTTTCCAGGCTGTTTACCGCAGGAAACGCATTTGGCACCAAAACTAGACAACAAGAAGGAGACGGGAACAGAAAACTTTGGGTTTCTTTCTCCCTCGCTGTCTCTCTCTGCGTCCTTTCCTCGCTCCTCGCGCTTTGATGCCTCTGCGAACGTGGAGTGAGAAGCTAAAACCTCTGGCAGCTCTCAAGGGTTTCCAGGTCTCTGTTGTTCGTGAAGGCTGTTTGTCCTCTGATGCCTCGACAGCTGTAACCTGGGATACACTGATATCTAGAAGTGGAACATTTAGGCTGCATGTCGGGGACAGAAGCAATGAGACACAGCGAGTGAGGGGGCGGAGGAGGGGGCCTCTCCTCACGATCCGGCTCCTTGCCCCCCTCCCTCTCGGTTTAGCATCCTCAACTGTCTCCACAGTGCAACACGAGTTCTGGAGGCAGAGCTGCACTGCCGAGCTCTCCTCGTTCTTGTTTTTTTTTTTGCAGGACTGCAGAGGCAGTTTAGCACTTTGACTGGTGTTGGGACACGGAGGGTACCCGGCATCACGCTGCTACAAACCCCAAAACTGTGACTGTTTCCTCAAAAGGGTCCCTCAAAAAAAAGATTACAATTACATTCAGACTATTTTGCAGTTAACTAGTCCACTAGTTAAGTCCCACCAGAGAGCAGGACTCTGGTGGGGCGAGAGAAGGTGGACTCTGTGAACATCATGAGGCTTGGTGAACAAACGCAGTCGAAGTTGATGGACAATGTTTTCCTCATGTCGAATTTTTTATGTGAAGATGTCGGACATATTATCTGCACAGAGAATTGTTTTTGTTGCTGCTCTTTACATTCCTTATGATGCAAATAAAAAAAAAATGCACAACAGGAATGTACTACTGTTTTTGTTGTGTTACAAATGGGCTATAACTGAATTTCGTTGTGCATCCCTGTGTTGCGAAATTACAATAAATGATCCTCGAATCTCCTTAAATCCAATAAAAGCTGGCGCATGAGTGTTGATCGTGAAGGAAAACGAGTTTAGAATCAGTATGTTGGGAGAAGTGATGTTAAAGGTCTCTCTGGGTGCTGCTCACGAGAATCCCAAATCCCAGAACAAGAATGACATGTTTGTGCAGAGCGAAAAAATTATCGGGTGTTTTTGGGCAGAGATGAAAAAGAAGAGAAAGAAATGGAAAAAAAGAAAAAAGAAAAAGAGAGATGAGTTGTGGATCAGTGAAGCAGTGTCATCCGCCCACAGACATCAGCTAACAAGAAGAGAGGGGAAAGGCCAGCAGCACACCAGCAACAGAGGAGGAACTGAGCGCTGAGTGGGGGGAGGAAAAGTCCAGCATCCAGAGAATTTCGTCAAATTTAGACTTTAATATTAACATCGCTGTTTTAGTATTTTGAAATTGAGGGCCAAATGAAGACATGGAAACACCGAGTTCTCGAATATTATGCAGAGATGGAGATCTGTGAGAGAAAGGAAAGAGCTTAATTACCACTCTGCTCTCCATCTCCTTTTCCTGAACTTCCTCTCTCTGCTTACTCTGACAAAATGCCTCTCTCTAAGCCACGCTGCCTCGGCGTGTACACGTTTGCAGAGGTTTTAATTTTTTTATAAATACCGTCTCCTTATCAGTTTTCTGGATTAGCATAATTAACCAGCCCTCTGCCTCAGAATTCCCCCCGCAGCCAATCGGTGGTTGGCTCTGGTTCGCGGAGGCCAATGGGGAGGCCGATGGATGGGAGAGTGAGTGGTCAGCCGAGGACAGACGGGGAGAAGACTATTAGCCTCAACCAGGCGATGGAACTCGAAATCCCTCCTTTCTACTCATGCACAAAACACCATGTATTCATTTGTTCGAGAAAAACATAAAAGTTTATTGAAATAAGGCAAAATCGTTTTGCTTCCAATCTCACTCATCCATCCATCTGGCATAAACGTGCATTGAACGTGCGCAGTTTATTCAGTCGGACAAACTTAAAGACGCGTGCAAACAGAAGACCCTCATCCCCGTGATTAGCTCGCCACTAATGTGCAGCATGCAGCGACGTGTTGGCGTGTTGTTCATGTGGTGGAAACCGCCGGGAACCACCTCCAAGCCAAAGGGATGTCCACATGTTTATGTAATCTTACTCGCTGGTATACTTCTAACGCTGCAATCATTCCTTCATGTCGATTAAGGATAGTTGTTTAGCCTCTTTTTGTTTTATGCCGCTTTGTAATTGTCTCTGGTTTTGTGTCTCTTTGGGTCATTTTGTGTCTCCTGGTGGTCTCAATCTCTTTGTAGTTGTTTTGTATCTCTTTGTAGTTGTTTTGTATCTCTTTGTAGTTGTTTTGTATCTCTTTGTAGTTGTTTTGTATCTCTTTGTAGTTGTTTTGTATCTCTTTGTAGTTGTTTTAGTCTCTTTAAAGTCTTTCTTTGTCTCTTTGTCATTTTTTCAGTCTCTTTGTAGTTGTTTTGTATCTCTTTGTAGTTGATTTGTGTCTCTTTGAACTCGTTTTGTGGTTATTTTGCACCTTTTCATAGTCGTTGTGAGTCTCTTTGCAGTTGTTTTGATCAACTTTGTAATCGTTTTGGTGTCTTTGTGTCTCTTGTAGTAATTTTGAATCTCTTCATAGTTGCTTTGTGTCTCATTGTGGTTGTTCTGCTACTTTTTTAGTGGTCCTGAGTGTCTTTGTGATCTTGTCACTTTGCATGCAACTGCTCTCTTTGTAGTCCATTGAGTCTCTTTGAAGTTGCTTTGTGTCTTTTTGTAGTTGTTTTGAGTCTCTTTGTTGTTTCTTTGTGTCTCTTTGTAGTTGCTTTGTGTCTTTTTGTAGTTGTTTTGAGTCTCTTTGTAGTTGTGTTGTGTCTCTTTGTAGTTGCTTTGCGTCTCTTTGTAGTCGTTTTGGTATCTTTGCAGGTTTTTTTGTGTCTCTTGTAGTAATTTTGAGTCTCTTTGTAGTTGCTCTGTATCTCAATGTTGTTGTTTTGCTCTTTTTTTTGTCTTTGTGAGTATCTTTGTGGTCTCTTTATGTCACTTTGCATCTGCTTTCTTTATAGTTGTTTTGTGTCTCTCTGTAGTATTTCTGTGTCTCTTTGTAGTAATAAATGTCTTTGTGGTGATTTTGAATCTCTTGCTGGTTGGTCAGTGTCTCTTTGAGTTACATTTTGTAGGTGAAAGCCAGTCGAGCCCCTGACATCTTCGACCCCTGGGCCTGTGCCCAATAGGCCTGTTCAGTAATCCATCAGGGACTTAAAAGCATTACTTCCGTTGCTCCCAGGGGAACATCCACATTCACCTGACTCCCCACCGTCTCCACTTTAAACCAACCATCAAAGAACAGTGTAACAGTCAGACAGGCGAGAAGGATTAGCCCAAGCTACGGTTCCCCTTACGTAATCCACCCTTTTGGATTAGCTTTATTCCCCTGAGAACGGTATGCATTTAACCCTTTCAAATAAAATAGACACAGTTGGGTTGTTCTGGAGCACGCTCACGTCTTGTGGTTCAGTCAGAGGTTGTGTTCAGCTTGAGTTACGCTGAAAGGAAATGAGTTAAAGCGAGCCTACGTAGACAATAAGACATGTATGATTTGGTCATTGTCTTGGTTTAGTATTTTGACAGGCCTCAGGGTCGTTCATAAATATTATATTACATGACTACATGCTATAAAAGCCTCTTGAGGTACAAATGGTATTACAAGAAAGGACAGGCCAAGGCTAGCTGATTCGAACGCTCTTCTCTATAGATATTTCTGCACCATAACGTCAACACTAACCTCATTCCACATTCTGTAGATAATTTACACGGTGCACCTTTAAAGGGAAACCCCACAGATTTTACACATCAAAGAATGTTTACAGGTGTTTTGCAGAGTACTAACACATAATATGTGAAAAAATAGTTGACAAAATCTTTGATGGTGCAACGAGTTTGGTCGTATCCGCAAATCGATCTTGGGGAAAAGTTTATGTCTGAAATATAAGCAAGGGGAAATTTACAGGATCACAGCAGCAGAAGGTAAAGTGCAAACAACATACATAGTAAAAGAAAAAAGATCCAAACAAGTATTATAAATAAGCAAATACGCATCAAAAACAGTAGTAAAAAAGACAGTAAAGAATCCACAATAACTGAAATTAAATAATTATATACAGAGAGAATAACTATTATAACTGTCATTGCACAGTGTATTGTATTGCACATGTTTTAAGTGATTTTTTTTAAGTGATTCTACTTGAGCGCCACTGACTGTAGAAGTGTGGAAAACAAAACGGCACCAAAACTCCACGTATGTGAACGAAAAGACGTCTAGTTGAATTAAATAAGAGTCCTCATTGATTGTCTAAAGTAGAGAAATTGAGAGAAATGCTTAACTTCACTTCAGACGGAGGAGGTGCTTTCTCGCTCCTTCCTGCTTCTTACTGAATGATTGCAATTAGCTCCATCCCTCGCATGCCCGGTGGGCAGCTTCTGGGAGAAACTCACGTGGCGCTGAGCTGATTTATTAGCTGCTGTATGCATTAAGTATTACATCACAGCTGCCGAGGAACTCTAAATCTGCCACTTATACAAGATTAGCTCCTTACTACTTTGGCTCTGCCCACGGGAAAAACGTCATCCGTCTCTATTTTTTTGTTCTTACTTTCTGTTTTCGGCTCTTATACCCATGACGGACTGAGGTCCTTGTGGGAAATGTTTGGTCACTCGCTGACGGGTTTTTTTTTTTTTTCTGCTGGATGTCCTCCGGTGGCCTCTTACCTCCCCTCCCTTGTGGTTTGCCTCCGTCCCTTTCACTTCTCCTCTTCACACGTCTCTCCGGAGAGGCTGGTTTGTTGTGTCATGTTGCCGGGCTGTGGAGGAAAATAGTGTTCACTCTCAGTTATCATTACACATGATCCCTCTTTGTGTGTGTGTGTGTGTGTGTGTGTGTGTGTGTGTGTGTGTGAGTGTGTGTGGGCGCCACCGCAACACAGTGATGGTGCATGGTTTAGATGACAACGTAGGCAATGGACTCAGTACATTTGTCCTACTCACCAAGTCGAGTTAAGCCGAGGCACTAGTCTTGAAGACTTGTGGAAAGAAAACATCCAAAATACACATTGATGTGTTCATTTTACTACGTTGACTATTTGCATCCATAGATTTCTCCTAAATTCACCAAAAGTTACCATTAGATAATGCCTCATTTGCATTATTTAGACATGACATTTCAGAAAACTTACAATAATACAAAAGATAATGTAATTCATCAACTGGGGAAGTTTAATGGTGATATCTATTAGTTAAATATTTCACCCTAGTCACCTGTAGTGTCTTCAAAATGTCTGTCATTTTACAAAACTCACTCAGACTCTGAGCCAGAAATCTTCACTTCAGTAAAACTTACATCCACCAAACTTTCCAGTTTAATTCCTCTCTATATTCTGAAGGTTTTTACTGGGGGTTTTGTTCATATATCATTCAGATCCTGATTTATACCACATTCTATTCCTAAAAACATGGAGAAAAGGTATTTTTTATGGCTGTTGACAGTATTTTTTGGAGTTTTTTTTATGGAGTGATGCAAAGAGAGATTAAAAATTCCCTCTGTAAAAACCTTTGACTCTAATATGTCAACAAAATGAAACAAAAATTGTGTAACTGATTTTATCCATTGTTCAGATTTCTGTATATTTAATAATATTTAATAAGACAATACCTCATTTGAATAATATAATAATAATAAAAAATGTCAGAAAACTTGTCTCAATGTTAGTCATCAACTGGGGAAGTTCCATGATACATACATTTCTGTTTTACCTTAGTCACCTGTACTGTACAGATTTGAAGGCCAGTGAACATCAATAGCAGACTGTGTTTATCGAGTTTAGATGAAACATGCAGTGGAATGAAACATCTCAGACATGATAAACCAAGAATTACTTGTTGGGCTAAAGCTTCCAGTGGCGTATGTGTGTGTGTGTGCCTACCATCCACCCACACCATCATGCATCCTGTGTTTTACACCATAGCGCTGTTTCAGAGTGCCGCAGGCTTAGAAGACCCTTCATACACTCCATAGGTACTTTGTATATGTGTCTCTATGCATGTTGATATATTTCTATGTAAATCATCTCCATCCTGAGAGCATTTCCTCCACAGTTTGTGTGCGCCTCCGGTTTTTATTAAGTCGTTATTTAATGGTCAGAGTAAAGTATGTAATAAATCCCCTCTAAGTGAAGTGCTGCTCCTGTTCATTAAAGTTGACCTTAAAGGGGACATATCATGAAAAACAGCTGTTTGTTTTTGTGGGCTACCTCGATTACAAAAATGCGATTCAACAAGCCAATCAGCATTGGCTCCCCTTCCCGAGTCACATGCAGGCTCATTAAAATATACCGCCCCTCATCTGAGTATTTCCACCCACCGCTTCACATACTTCTGCAAAGATGTGTCTTGTTTTTCTCAACTCTTAAAGAGACAGGCGCTAAAAAACGGAGCGTTTCAGACAGACGTTGAATACAGGCGTATTCACGCAGACAGTAAGAGGAAAAATATTTGTGTTTTTTTAACATTAAAGCGTGTAACCATGTTGTGGTAGAAACCCAAAATAAAAGTATGAACGTGAAAATGAGCATATTATGTCGGCTTTAAAGCCAGAAGTTGGCTGGTATGGAGAGCCACCGGGGATTCAGTCTGATTGGTAGTTTGGTGTCAACGAGCACCACTGAGTAAAATATCCCTTGTAATGGAGATGTCACAGATCAAAGGCTCATCCAAGCCAAATACTAAAATATTCACGGGCCGATGTGGAAATCCATCTGAGAAAGCAAGAAGAGGCCGCGGGTGTCGTCCGCCATCCGGCATCGATAAGTGTAACGGGAGAACAGAGGAATCCATTAGGCTCAGACTGACCTGCTATGACGAGCAATTTAGTTTCAAACACAGCGAGGCACCTGCGGGAGGGAGGAAATTAGCATTTTAAATAGGTACGATTATAGGCCAGGCCACTGTGTGTGTGTGTGTCTTTGTGTCTTTGTGTGTAACTACGCACACAGACATTTCCTTTCTACTCAGTTACTTGAGTAACACATCGCCGTGGTTTTATGCTATCGGAGATATTGACACAACATAATGCTCTCCTCCCACGCCTCGATGCAATTTTTTTATAAATAGAGTGCCGGTGCTGAACGCAGCTGGAGCGCACTTCTGAGAGCACTTGAATCTGACACAACACAAAGAAACCACTCTGCCCTACTCCTACATTTAGCTGGCAGGCCTCACAAAATAGTTACCAGTGAGAGCATTTGAATTACAGATGGCTTTGATATGATGGTTGCAGCACATCAGCTTTAAAGAAACACAGACCTGCGCTGGAAAAACACAGGTTTAGTCAGTTTAGTCAGCATCCCTGTGTTGCCGGGGTCCTTTTTGTTGTGACAGATTGGTTTGGGATATCAAATGCAGTTTAAATGATAAAAATCTATTCAGCCTCTGTGGAGAAATCAATGCCAAGAGGAAAAAAATAAATAAAAAAAAAAACGTTCTTGCCAGCTAATTTGAAGGTCTAGGCTTCAAGGAGTATAACATCAGTAGGCTGTAAGATGTTGGTGGGGGAGTTCCACATTTTGACCGAGGGGAAATATACATTGCTGAGAACATAAAACCACTTAAATGTGTCATATTGAGAGGATGTTAAGAAGGGGGGACGTAGGCCCCTTGGAGCATAGACGTTCAAGTTCCCCTTAAAACGAAGTGTGTTAGCTTTGGTGATCCTCTGACGTTGCATCTGCCGCCGCCATCAGGTCAAAATTGGAATTTCTTCTATTAAACATTCAGAGAATGTTACATAAATAAATAAATGGCATGGCATGAGACGATACACTACAAAACAACAACAAAAAAATGTAACAAAAGGACATGACGTCATTCATCAAAGATCTGAGTAGTTTCCACGGAAGAAAAGACGTCGTCAAATGTAACGAGCGGAAATTGACACGTGTTTCTGGAAAACGCACACATTGTTTTTTTTCTCCGGAAGATACAAACTGTGGTATGAGGCAACGCTGAACCACGAGGCGGCGTGAGATATAGTTTGTGTAAAAAGTTTATAAGCTGCTGGGCAAGATTAAGAGCGTAAGAAGATATAGAGAGGCGAAGCCCCTCCCCTTTCCGGTGTCCCCTATGGGACCTTATTCTGGAAAATATATGTACAGTAGTCAGCGGGGAGAGGCAAATATAAATTTTATTTAATCCCGTTTGAATTGTGCCATCGCTCGGATAGATAAAGCTGTGGTTGAAAATCATTGAATTTTCCTTTCAAGCGGAGACAATTGCTCTCTTCAAGAAGTTGTCGAAGCTGTCTGATTTTCAAAAGAGTTCTTCCCTGCAAAACAGGAGGGGTTGTCATTCACACACACACACACACACACACACACACACACACACACAGTTCTAATGTCAGATCGATAGCGAAGCATCTCGATGAAAAAGAGGGAGGCCTGTGTGGAGGAAAGGAAACAAAGACTCGCATCACTTCTTCTCCTCTCCCTTTCTTCCCATCTTTTATTCCTCTCTCTCTCTATCTCTCTCTGGTATTGATCCAAAAAAAAAGAAGAAGAAAAAAGAAAGGGCAGTTTTTATCTGCAGCCTCCAGCATGATATCTGATCTTTCTCCTTTTTTAAGTTCATCAAGGCCTGCTCATGTCACAACTTGCTGTCAGTTATAGTGATTTTGCCCCAGAACATGAGCCAGATGTTAGCAATCGTAGCTTCTCAGTTCATTTGAAGTCATAGAATAGTGTTTACGTCGTCCTGTGAGTTCTTTCCTCTTCGGGGAGGTTGTTAAAGATAGGAAAGTACAAGGTAGATAACAGTGAGAGACAGAGTAATCCGCTCTTTGCGGTCTCTTGAGAAGCATTACAAATCACAGTCCAACACATCAGCCCGCCACAGACGTGGACAGAGGAGGAAAACGGGCTGGAGTTGCAGAGTGCTGGTGGCCTCCTGAAACCGGGAAACTGATAGTGAAAGAGGAAACTTCACATTGGGACGTGCACACGCCACCGTGTTGTCTAATTTCAGCTGAAGCTGCTCGTGTGCGTTTCCTCTGAGTGGGTTTCCCACTCGGCTGTAAATATTCAGTGTCTCCGGAGAGGAGTCAGCCTACACCTCTACCTGGGATGGGATTAAGAGGCCATCCATCACACAAGCACAGCTACTATAACCAGCCACGCAAAGTGCTGAGCCAGCAGTTTCTGCAAAGAAAAAAGGGCTCGTGAGAATTTTTTATTTGTGTTTTGACAGAAAATGCGGGGGTAAGCGTAAATGTTGTTTTTACTCTGAGGTTGAACAGGTGACCCTCGCTGGATGATCCAAAGACGTAAACACGGATCACTCCAAGGCTCTGGTGGCGACCTGTCAATCACCTTGTAGCCCCGCCCTAAAGCATCCCCTGCTTTATGGTCTGTTTGACTCTAAATGGACCATAATTTACTAAATGAACATCATGTTGTATTGAAGAAGACTTGAAACTAGAGATTGAGACATAAACTCATGTTTACAATGTTTACTGAGGGAATAAATCAAGAGAGAAGTAGAGTCATTTTCTATAGACTTCTATGCAATCTGATTTTCTTGGTCGCCCAATGATGGCCATTAGAAAGAATGCAAGTTAAAAGCACTTTCACATTGGCTTCACTTTTCAGAACCCGAGGTTGTCACCTGCTCTGGACCAACTCAAGTCTTGAAGGAAAAGTTGGATATTTTGGAAGATGAGCTTATTCGCTTTGTTACCGTACTGAAAATAAGCATCTGGACTGAGCAGCTGGTTAGCTTAGCTTAGCACAACGACTGACAATAGACGGAACCAGCTAGCATGGCTCTGTCTGAAGTGTGTAAAAACATCAATGTACCATTTAGGGTTATGTGCTTAGCTATTTCTTGGCACATAATTTACCAGGCAACCATGTGGAGACTTAAGGAAGTTACCCCTCCCATGGACAGAGCCAGGCTAGTTAAGCCAACCAGCTGGCAGCAGCTTCTTATGACCGCTTCAATCTTCTTATCTAATTCTCAGCCAGAGAGCGAATAAGTGGATTTCCACAAAATGACAAACTAAGACTTTAAGCATTTGCGTTTATGATTAATTATTGAACTAGTAACTATACAACACAATAGATTGCATTTCGCCTACATGGACACGAATTGGCTGTTTTCAGGGATGACGTCACGTTACATAACGAAAGTTAGGAAAAACCACAGCGCAGTATCGAACACCGGTCTCAGGGTCGATAGTCCTGTGTTTGTTAGACCTTTCCACCTCCCTTTTTACGGCCACAAGCGGTCTTTATCAATATTTAATAGTCAATAGTCGAATTTCGTGACTATTTCACGGCCTGCCACGATACTGGGCTGAATTGTAACCTACCCTGCAAACTGACAGTGGCCGCACCCTTAGGTGCTGGCTCCATGCGTCAAATGGCAGTTTTCTTTAAGTGTGTGGGATGACCCTTAGTTGGATGTACTTAACCCCTTTTCCCATTTCAATCATGAGAACCTGTCCTTCACCTCCAGGCCCTCCCCTCCCCGATGAGACCCACTGCTGTAGCTGTATCCACAAGAAGGATTTTTCCTCTCCTTTCTCTTTCTCTCTCCTTACTTTCCCACACACACATAAATCCTACACTTTTGTATTCATGGAGAGACCGACTTATCGACGAGTTTCCGTGTGTGTGTGTGTGTGTGTGTGTGTGTGTACTTCTCAGGCGAACTCACCGACTGTCAGAACAGTACTCAGAAAGTAGTTTATTACGTTGATCTACAGTCCAGTCGATGTTTTAATTTGACACCTCAGTGCAGCACCAGAATGAAAATGATGACATTTGACGAAAAAAAGAAAAAAAAAAAAAAAAAAAAAGAGCAGAGAGAGGAGGAGGAGAGAAAGTAAAAGACGTGATGAGACCTCATTAAGGCGACGACGGAGCGAGCGTGTGAGCGCGTGCACGCTCGTATGCCGTCTGTGTGTGTGTGTGTGTCTGTGTGTGTGTGTGTGTGTGTGTGTGTGTATGTGTGTGTGTGTGTGTGTGTGTCAGTCAGAGCAGATCTGGGAAGCCCCTGGGAGGGTTAAGTAGGGAAACAGCAGAGATTGAGGTGAGGAATTCTCATCAAAAAACGTCCAAATCAGGAAAGGTGTCGACAAGAGCCACCCTGTAAGGGGACAGAGGGGAGCAGAGGCGTTGGAGGGGTGTGTGTGCGTGCGTGCGTGCGTGTGTGTGTGTGTGATTCAGTTGGAAGAAAGATGATCAAATGTCTGACATAAGCTGCAGTGATGGTGGAGAGGAAAAGTAAAAACACAAAAACTGGGGGGGACACGTCACGATGTGGGGGCTCCATCTCAGGGGTGAGGTCGTGTTGAGAAGGGTGAGGTGATGGTGATGGTGATGTGGAGGGGGTGGGGGTCCTTTGGGGGCGGTCCTGTGGTAATGAGCTGTTACTCTCAGAGGAAGACGAGCTCTATTACAGGAGCGCTGAGCTGCTATTCTGAGGTTTAATCTGAGGCTGGTTCACCTTCTGGTTCGCCGCTCAGCACAGATACACGCTCGTCCTTTGACAACTTGCCGAATGCAAAAAAAAAAAAGAAGGGAAGTGAGATGTCTTCGGTTAGGAGAATCGGATCTAGCAGACAAACGCGTTCCCCGTTCGTGTCAGATCCAAACACTTGAATGGAGGATGATTTCTCCGTTTCCTTCGCATCGTTTCTCCGCTTCCTCTCGGGCATGCGCGCCAAGTCCTGCCGACCTCACCGCCCATTTTTTTTTTTCCTGCAAGTTCAAAGGTTCAGACCCGGAGGGAGATCCGCCGTCAGACGGCCGGTCGGGAGGTCAGGAGGTCAGCGGGTCGGGGAGCCAAACGTCCGATGGAGACATTTGTCCGTCGTGTTCAGTCGAGCTCAAACACAAAGCTTTGTGTCTTTTCCCATCACGATTCACTTGTCAGTACATTCTGTTTTGGGTACATGGGGAGGTGAAATGATTTGTATTTGCATTTCATTTTGTGAATATAGATATGGATTTCTTTTGCATCACTGGACATAAACGTTCTTCAACCCTCAGGCAAAAGGCAGAATCAAAATCCAAGGTGAAATCAACCTTTTAAAGGGGCATCCCCCTGACTTCAAACATCGAGATCAGTTCTCACGTTACAGGGAGCACTGCTCCCTACGCGGCTCTGGTGGGAGCAATGGGATGTTAAAAATAACCCTGATAGTGTCACCAGGGTTAAGGGTTTTTTTTTTGACAAAAACTCTGCGTCACAAACTGGGACAAAACAAACCGAAAGATGCTATTGAATGTAGTGTTTTTGGATTATGACCTTGAACTTCTGTTTTGATTTTGATCATTCCTAATTAACTTCGTCTCTTAGGAGTTAAAATACAAATCAAATCAAAATAAAATGCAGCATATATATGCTACTTTAGTTGGCAGATAAAATAATTGTATAATACCTTTACATTTTACAACAATGTTTTATTTACTAAAGTTTTAAACACAGACTGTCTATAAGAAGTGGACGTAGTCACCGGGATGTCAACCACTGGTTTGTGGACTCTGGTGTTGAAGGTTCGGGTTCGTCATTTTGGCCGTAGCCGCCTTGGCAACCATGAAGTGACACGAGAAGGAGGAGCTAAGTACAACTGAACGCTGCTTAAGACATTTTTTTAGGCGACCAAAATGTTACAATTAACGTTCATGAACTGAAAACACTGTGAAAGGGTTAAAGTCATTCACCTTGTAGCCCCTAAAGCATCCCCTGCTTTATGGTCTGTTTGACTCTAGATGGACCATAATTTACTAAATGAACATCATGCTGTATTGAAGAAGACTTGAAACTAGAGATTGAGACATAAACTCATGTTTACAATGTTTACTGAGGGAATAAATCAAGAGAGAAGTAGAGTCATTTTCTATAGACTTCTATACAACCAGAGGAGTCGCCCCCTGGTGGTCAGGAGAGAGAATGCAGCTTTAACACATGAAGCTTTGACTTCTATACAACCAGAGGAGTCGCCCCCTGGTGGTCAGGAGAGAGAATGCAAGTTAAAGGCACTTCAGCATTGGCTTCACTTTTCAGACCCGGGGGTTGCCGTCTGGTTTTTAAAGATAACCCTCTTCATAATTCTAGATGCGACGATAAGACTGTCTGCCAGATTGGCGTCCAATTTGAAAAACATGAGAAGCTGATTTTTTTTTTCCTGCAGTGTAGTGATTTGTTTTTTTTTGGGTCTCTTCCACAGCGCGAATCGGTTGGATGAGCCGCGTCAAAAGAATTTAGAAAACAAGCCGAGACGGACAGCTACACTCTCAATTTCCTGTCTGGATAGAAAAGGCTTGAGCTGTAGTAGAAAATACAAAATAGAGGATTTGCTCGATTTGCACATTTTTGGCCGATTGAAACGGTTCCTTGGCCTTGTTCTTCCGCCTCGGTGTGACCCGGTGACACACTGAGCTGTCAGGATCGATTGAGGCTCCTGGGAGCTGGCAGCACAGAACCAGGACTGGCATTCTGGCATCGACGTGTCCATGTCCGCTCTCCCATCCCTCCCGAGTATAAGCCCACAGCCACAGTGACGCACCGCTGGCCGAGTGCGGCTCCAAGCACACTACTTTACACTTTACGTTGCACAAACACGGAAAAAGTGCTGGATTTTTCTCACTTGCCGTACACGGATAAACTCCCCTCCTGCGTGTCACTCTTTCTACCTCCCTCAGCTGTGTGTGTGTGTGTGTGTGTGCGTGTGTGTGTGCGTGCGTGTGTGTGTGTGTGTGTGTGTGTGTGTGTGTGTTTGTGTGTTTTATTCCCTCTCTCCACGTTGAGTGCCAAGTGTAGACGGCTCCACTGCAGTATCTGACCCATCCTGGCAGAGGTGAGGTTGGATAATAAAACCGCTGTTCCTGCCAAAAAAGAAGAGAGGAGATAAGGGAGGGAGGTAACGCGAAGGAGAGCGGAAGACAAATAAGGAGAGAGTGGGAAAAAATAATAAGAAGGGAAGAAAAAAAAAAACACCGGGGCCACGGAGGAGGCGGAGAGAATTGACGATGGGAATTAGAGAGGTTGTGGGGATAGAAAAATACACTAATAGACAAGAAAGATGAAGTGTAGGGTTGACAAGGTTTGAGTAAGGTCGCAGGTGCAGCAGCATTATGTACCTCTCTTTTCTCTCCCTCCCTCCCGCCCCTGCATCCCTCCATCTCATTTTGAGTGCCAGGGCGTTGGTGCAGAGGCTAAATCAATCACCTCTCTGCCCTCCTTCCCCTCCATCCACACTCATTGTGCTGACGTAGTAGGTGCACTTTGTTTCACATCACCGTGGGGGGAGAGGGAGATGGAACAGAGAAAAAGACCCAAAGAGGACACGTTTCAGAAACCACAGAAAGTCGTTGGTTTAAACATCGTTTTAATAATAGTAAAAGATCAAATGTTACTTAATATAAGTTACTGCAGTTTTTAAATAGCCAGAACTGGCAGTCAAACAGAAGCCAGTTCTGTGTGGATTCATACAATAATAATTTGTGTTCAATGTGTGTGTGTGTGTGTGTGTGTGTGTGTGTGTGTAGGAGCGTGTAAAGCCAAAGATGAGAGACTTGAAAAAGGAGAGCTACTGTAAGTCGAACAACCGAGATGAGAGACCAGTGATTGTTACCAGGCTGTGTGTGTGTGTGTGTGTGTGTGTGTGTGTGTGTGTGTGTGTGTGTAGGTCCTATATAATAGAGTGCTGCAGGGATGACGTATTTTTCTCAACCAACCTTGAAGTTAGCATCGAACTGATTCCCTCGACAAAAAGGATTTTGGATTGTTGCACAAAATGATAATCTGTATAACAAGCAAACAAACGTTTATGATACTTACACGTTTTGTTCAGCAAGATAATCTTTTTATTTTTGCAATGTGAATGCAATCGCCAGAAGTAAAAAGCTGACATTAGGCCGTAATCTAACTACACCGCGGTCACATGACCTCATCGCCACTAGCACTAAGCTAAAGGAGGACTAGTGTTCTAGTGATGACGTTTAGTCGTCTCATTTAGCCACTTGTTAGCAACCGCCTTTTTTTAAGGCGTGCAAAGCTTCAAAATTCACGAGGCGGTTATTTACTGACTTTAAGACGAGGGAACCGGACGTGTAAAAATGCTGACTCATTTCCGGGTTTTGAGACTCATTCCTGCAGCTCACTTTTTAGGTCAGAGACCCTCAGGTGTATTGCTGCTCGGTGTGGTGTTGCCTTGTTTGTGTGCGTTTCTGAAGTATAGAAAGTGTCAAGTTCACGTACTTATGAAACTTCTGTCTGTAGCCCTCTCAGTAACCTTTGACCCCTGCAAGTCACAATCGGGGCATGCTGGAAAAGGCGCTTGCTGTCACTTTTCACACTTTCTTTTTTTTTTTTTTTTTTTTTATCAAAATCACCTCTGTCCACAGCGTAAAAGCATGAACAAGAACTAAGACTAAGTTCTGGCTCATTTGCAGACATTTTTAGCTCATAAATATAGAATTATATAAATACTGTCTTCTAGTTTTAATCATACTATGTTGACTTTTCTAGGACGGACATCTAGCCTGACATATATTATTTTCTTCTTTTAGAACAGCTACCTACTGACCGGCCTGTTTCACACACAGTCCACTCAGCGTCTACTGGAAGAAATGTCTCTTTTTCTACTGTAGGAGGAACAATGTTAAGACAAAAGTCCAACTTGGGTCTTATTCTCATGATTGTGGCCATTCTGTCTCACGCAAACTTTGCACTCTCCAAGCTACCGTTAGCTCAGTAGATACCCATTTAGCTACATGAGCTACTTTAGGTGTTTCATTAGGACTAATAGACAAGCAGTTTGAATCGATTTATGTAAAATTCAAGTTTATTTGGAAAGCTTCAGGAGCTTTGCGTTTCTTACCTCGATATATATGTGGCCACAATTATGAGAATGGGACAAAAAAACACCAGAATTCACCGTTAACTCTCACAAATCCTTTCATGCAGGGACTTCTACTGATTGTGTTGCCCTTCAGCCCAGTCGCCTGGAAAACAATCTTGACATTGTTCGTTATTGAAAGTTTCGTAGTATAACAACAAGCACAAGAGATGGTTGGGTCAAACAAACACAGGACTTTCACCCAGGAGACCGTCGTTTGTGTCCCGTCTGAAACCAAAAGTAAATGTTGACTTTATGCTTGTTACGTACTGTTATTTTAGAAAGTCAGCTAAGGGCGGTTGTAATTTATTTATAGTTGTTACGTTGTATCGTTGTTACGTTGTATCGTTGTTGCGTTGTTACGTTGTTACGTTGTATTGTTGTTACGTTGTATCGTTGTTACGTTGTCACATTTGTTGCGTTGTTACATTTGTTGTGTTGTTACGTTGTACCGTTGTATCGTTGTACCGTTGTATCGTTGTTACGTTGTATCGTTGTGTAGTTGTCACGTTGTGTAGTTGTCACGTTGTCACGCTGTCACGTTGTGTAGTTGTCACGTTGTATCGTTGTTACGTTGTGTCGTTGTCACGTTGTATCGTTGTTACGTTGTGTCGTTGTCACGTTGTTGCGTTGTTGCGTTACAATGTTAGGTTGTATTGTTGTTACGTTGTTATTTTAACACAAACCATGAGCCTTTTCCAACCTTAATCAAGTAGTTTTGCCGCCTAAATCTTACCCGTTGATTCACAACGTTAACCACGTGGCATTGTACGTTTCTACAAACCACGGATACGTTGAATGTCGTACAACGACCAACACGCAGAGCAAGTGACGGAGCATACGGAGCGACTGTTATACTGTTATGAGTTACAATTTCATTGTGCATTTCTGCAAGAGTGACACGAGGCTGAATATTTTTGATTCAGAAACGTCAACGTGCAACGTGTCTGGGGTTTTCAGACATTTTTCTTTTCTGGTGACTGGGTTGTGTCATTCATGGTGCAACCATCAAGTGAGTCCCTGCTCTTCTCTCCTCAGCCTCCTCTTAACGCCATTCAAGGGCAAGCAAGCAGAGGGAATCCTGCTGACAGCCACACTCTCCTCTGCTCCCACACAATGTCATCTACAGAAAGGCTTTTATGCTAGAAAGTCTGCATGTGTGTGTGTTTATGTGTGTGTTTGTGTGTGTGTGTGTGTGTGTGTGTGTGTGTGTGTGTGTGTTTGAGCTCTCAAAGTGGGGCCACGCTGAAAGTGATGCACAAACAGTTGTTGAGTTTTGACTTTTCACCTGCTGCTTGTATTTAAATATTCCACCTATTCTCGCCTCAAATGAGACGAGAGAGTGAACTCGATCACAACTTTGTCCACCCGGCTGTTAGCGGTGAGAACAGACCACGTGAAGCAGAATCTATACAGACAAGAAGCGGCTCAAAAACAAGAACAAAATACTCCTCTTTAACCCTGTGAGGCTGTTTAGTGCTGCGTGTATGTGTGTGTGTGTGTGTGTGCGTGCGTGTGTGTGCGTGTGTGTGCATGTGTGTGAGCACTGATGGGATGTATTATTGACTTATTGCATTAGATGGTCTCTGTGCTTCATGCTCTCGGAGCGCCCTCGGAGAAATAACGGAATCAGACTGAGCACACAAGCTCAGCCCACACTCACAAACACACAGTAATGCTTGTGTGAGCACGGAATGTTTTGTCTCTAGCATTGCTCTTGTGCTTCTGGGGTTTTGTGTTCTTAGTAGTATATGTTTGCCATTCCATTCTGTCTGTCTGTCTGTCTGTCTGTCTGTCTGTCTGTCTGTGTGTGTCGGCCTGTCCTCGCTGTCTCTCTCAAAGCGAAGCTGCAGAAGCTGTGAAGCTGTGAGATCCAGCAGGCCGCGTTTTCGAGAGGCCGTGTGAAGGATTAGAGCCTGCTCTTTGCCAGCGGAGTGGCTGAGCAGTTGGCAGTGCAACTGGAATGAAAGGAGGTCGGTGTGTTTGTGTGTGTGTGTGTGTGTGGGGATGGGGAGTGGAAAGAAAGAGAAAGTATGAAGGGTGGAGTGCTGTGAGCCAAGCAGGTGGGAGCGCGGTGTTAGGACAGATAAAGAGAGGAAAGGCGAGAGAGGGGAGTGAAAACATTCACGTGTGCATGCATTGAAGTCATCTGTGAGCCTCTGCTTCCTGCTCTAAGCCCCTGAGCCCATCCCAGTGCCCGCTGTGTGTGTGTGTGTGTGCGAGTGTGCGAGTGTGTGTTTGTGCCTCCTGGATGTATAAAGTGAACTGGATAAAGTGTCGGAGCCAGCCCATGAAAGTTGCTCAGCGGCGCATGAAGCAAAAAAAGTTTGTCTTCCGAGTATAAAATTCAGAGGAAATTACCCGGAAGGAAGGAAAATATTCGGCTATTAGTGCATTTTACTACTTGTAGGACCTAATGATTTAAATAAAGGCTATTAAAGTGTCTAAAAATATATCATCAGCTGAGTCACAGACATCTCTTTCCCAATGTGACTCTATGGGGAAAGGTCTTTTTGGGCCCCATGGCACCTGACAGACCCGTAAACCGTAGTAACACCATTTGGCCACAATGTCAAATTGGCTTCGAAGCCCGATGCTAATTGTTAGGTTGTAATAATATAAAATGACTTACACTTGTAAATAAGGAATGTCTATGTATAAATTACGATACTTAAAAAGGATAATTAATAAGGAATAGCGAGCCTCATGGCAAGGAGTATGCGTGACATAGAAGAGAGCCACATTGAGTTTCTTACTTAAGACTTAGTTCAGGTATGCATGGAATGAGACAGGGAGAGGGGGATGAAGACACTGAAGTCTCCAAGAGCAACACAAAGGGCAATAAAACAAATCCTCATGAGGGGGGTTGATAAGTTCAGCTGTACGAGAGGGAGGAGAGATGACTTCAAGTGCCGGTAGGTCTGGGAGAGACCAACCAATCCGAATGCTGATTCTCGCCATGTGAAACTTTAGCCGAATATATGTTGTAAAACTGAGCCAATGAGAGGCGACGATGCACATTTTCATTGGACTATATTACCAAATGTACTGGTCAGTTCTGGGCTCTCTTAGGTCAATGCGCACAGACAGTTAACTCTCGCAGGCTGCTTTTAGAGGCAACTGTTGAAAGGCTGTGGCCTGCCATTGGCTTATGAACCCTCAGTTGAGGATTATGCACAATATTGCCAACTTTTATTAAATTGATTTTTATTATAACATACTGAATCCAGAAATTCTCTTCCAAGTCCGCCCAAAGATTTTGAACATTAACATAATCCTGGGGGATTGACGTGTCTCTAACCAAATTACGTTACCATGCAACTAAACTGCACCCTGGATCACGTTTTCGAAGGTAACATATTTTCTGGATGGATCTCTTGTGCTTCGGTAAGCAATCTGAATGGCGGACTCCGCCACTAATAATGAAAACAACCATGTAGAAATATAATTACAGAATATAAATATATTGATGAAAATCTTAACGATTGTAACTTTAATCTGATGAACATTTCCCTCGAAACTTAATTTCCATTGCAGTTTCGTTTTGTGTGTGTGTGTGTGTGTGTGTGTGTGTGTGTGTGTGTGTGTGTGTGTGTGTGTGCGTGCGTGCGTGCGTGCGTGCGTGCGTGCGTGCGTGCGTGTGTGTGTGTGTGTATATATATGAGAGAATCTCAGCTGATTGCTCTTCCTGTCCTGACATGACAGTGGAGGTTTTCTGAGAAACTGAACCTCAGTAGGCTACTGCATCACAATGCACACACACACACACACACACACACACACACACACACACACGCACACACACCCCTACCCCTGCATACATACACAGTAGCGCGACTGACTATCAATATCAACGGACACCACTTAAAGTTATAATTCTTAAAGTCCAACTGTAATTAAAATTAAAAACATTTAAAAATAAATAAAATAAAACGGTTACTATGGCCGCAAAACAAAACGAAGAAAAGAGCGATGACTACAGGCGATGAAACAAGTGCAAAATCCGAGGAAAAAGAAAGAAATTTGACATTTAGATGTCGGCAAACAGTCAACGGCCAACTGACGGACGTCACACAGGCGACGCGTGTAATTACCGCTCACCGCCACAGAGGGCGCCAAAGAAAACGGAACAGAAATCTTTGAGATTGCAACTTCAAACTACAAAAAAAAAAAAGATGATTAAATATAATTTCAGTCGGACTTTAAGACGTTAAGACGCTCGTTGGATATCTTCTCTGTCAGAAATACAGCAGAAGACCAACTGCTGTACCTGTTTACAGTGCAGCCACACACAAAAAGAAACTCATGTTGTTTTAAGAAAGAAGTCGGGTGAATAATAAATGCACCTTCACAATAAAAGCCACCTCGTGTTTCAGTTGAATGCTTTTAATGTGAACTAGCAGCAGGACATATTCAGTTAGCATTAGCAGTAACTTAAATACAGGTGTGATATGTTGAGGTTGTTATAAATAAAATAAAACTGCGCTGGGTTACATGCATGCATCACTGTCCTGTGGATCTCTTGTGCTTCGGGAGGCAATCTGAATGGCGGACTCCGCCACTAATAATGAAAACAACCATGTAGAAATATAATTGCAGAATATAAATATATTGAATAGCTTTTGCTGAAAAAAGGCCGACCATAAATGGTATCAAAAACGGGGTTTGATTTCATGAAAATCTTAACGACCGTAACTTTAATCTGATGAACTGAGCCCACAGGTTCTGTTAACACTGAATGAATGCACTTGATCCAAGACTCATTAATAGCACTCATGTATGTGTGAAAGAAGATTTCCAGTATTTAGTGGTATAAAAAAGTCTTATAATGTTTAACTGCGTATTTTTTATTCACGTTAACTCCTGTTCTATTGCAGCACAAGAATTCAAATCACTCTCTCAGTATTAACAAGTAAAGTCTTAGAAAACTACTGTTCATCCATTCTGCATCCTTATGTTCTTTATTGCTTATGATTCATGGTGTACAAAACTAAAGAAAACTCTAAAAGAAACGACAAAAGAAAGACATAATATACTGTTCATCAGCAGGTTTATGGGAATCTGTATCACTATCAGAAATCCCATATTGGACGAACACACACACACACGCACACACACACACACACACACACACACACACACACACATACACAGTGAGGACAGTTCTGTCGCCTTTGAGGACATCTGCAAGCTAACAGCGGGATAATGATGTTTCCTTCTCTGCATAATAATGCATGAATGTACCACGCGCACACACACACACACACCCAAACACACACACACACCCAAACACACACACACACCCAAACACACACACACACACGTGTCAAGAGATGACGAGAGGAGTTGGGGAGTTACAAAGCAACCGCTCCCTCTTATTCATCTCTTGCTTGAGCCAGCCACATCCAGATCACCGCCCCGGGCGATGACTTTCTGAGTAACAACAAGTCGATTTCTTTGAACTCCTCGGCCGCAAAACACACCACGCTTTCCTCCAGCAGTGACGGAGAATCCACACAAAGTCTCGCCACGTCTTCACGGGCGGATTATGAGACGATGGGCCCCTGGGCGCAGGCATGCGGGAGACCCCACCACCTCTCCTGTACAGGAGCGAGACACATTTATAGTCATTTGGCCTCTTTTTGTTGTCGTTTTGTGTCACTTTGTAGTTGTCGTAGTCTTTTAGGGGTCAGTTTATGTTTTTTTGTTGTAATTGTGAGTCTCTTTGTCGTCAGTTTGATTATTTTTGTAGTCATTTGGGGTCTCTATGTAGTGATTGTGAGAGTCTGTGGGCATTTTGTGTCTCTTTGTCATCATTTTGTGTCTCTTTGCAGTTTCTTGTTGTCTCTTTGTAGTTAGTTTGGTCTATTTGTAGTCTTTTTGTGTCTCTTTGCAGTCATTTTATGTTTCTTTGGAGCAATTTTGAGTCTCTGTCTTTATTTGGATTCTCTATGTAGTCATTTTGTCTCTCTGTAGTTTCCGTTGTGTCTCTTTTCATAGTCACTGAGTCTCTTTGTGTGTTATTGTAGCTGGTTTGCATCTTTTTGTAGTTGTTTTTGTCTATTTGAAATTGTTTTGTGTCTCTTTGTGGTCATTTTATGTTTCTTTGTAGCTAATTTGAGTCATTTTGAGTGTCTTTGTCCTCATTTTGAGTCTCTTGAGTGACATTTTGTGGGTAAAGGGCCCCTGGGCCTGTGTCCAGTTGGCCAGTTCAGTAATCCATCCATGCACATCTTGCGCAAATGTCCCTTTCCACTGGCAGACATATGTAGCTCATTGTACACACTCCAGGCACTGTAAATGTCTCTCCTCACACCTTTTAGCCCCTTCACAGATGATTTCACCCTCGTACGCCTCCTACATGTGATATATTTTACAATGTCCTGTGACAAGTTAACACAGGGATGCCCCTGTCCTCTGACCTGCTGCTGGCCTAAAGCGATGACGGTCTGCTAACCGCTCGATTGTTTATCTGCGGAGTGAAACTGACGTTCGGACGAGCAAAATAGCTGCTCTTTCCAAACAGGAAGCACTGAGTTTAAGGATATGTTCAGGTATGTAAGTAGCTGTGAGCTCACGCTCTTGTAGGTCAAATATCTTTTTATGAACGTGACGTAACGTAAGGAGGATTGACACCAGCAGTGAGCAGGTCATTCAGTCTAAGCTTCCCCTTGAACAAATGATCCGATAATGACAGCCTAAAGATTTAACAGATGCATCGAAGGTCCAGGTGTGTGTGTGTGTGTGTGTGTGTGTGTGTGTGTGTGTGTTTGAGTGTGTGTGCCTGCATTGTGTGAAAGCTGATGACAGTGTCAGATTGAGGATGGAGGATGTGGTGATGCATGGTAAGAGAGACCAAAACAGGAGTGTTAATGTTCTCGGGCTCGCGGCTCCGACTTTAGCTGTGCCCTTGAGATTTATCGTGCATGTAGAGGAGTCTGTGTGTGTGTGTGTGTGTGTGTGTGTGTGTGTGTGTGAGAGAGAGGGAGAGAGCAGGAGAATATGTTTGAGTGAGGGCAGCCCACTCTCACCAATTGGCATATGAATGACACAACATTTTGTCAGTTATTTTGCGTTGCAATGAAAACGCTGTTCTTGCTTTTTGCTTTTAAGTTGTGCTCCATGTAATCTGGACTGACTGCAATTTAAATGCATCCGTGTGAATGAGCGGCGCTCTGAACAAGAGTAAAGTATGTGTATGCGGTATAAAATGTGAGAGGGGCCGCTTGTAGAGCCCAAAGAGTTTTTTTATTTTTTCAGTTACTTTAGTTATTTTTGTGATGTTTGCAACGTGTTTACCCGTTACACTGTTTCCGTACGTATTTTACTTTACTTATTTTAAGTCCAACCATGATGTTTTTCTGTAAAACTAAGGGGTTGTGTTGCCTTAACAGAACCGCGACCGTTTCACAGTGACGACGTGATACACAAAGTGCCGTTTCACAACGTTAAAGGTGTAATATATGGGATTCAAAGCATTAATATAGCAGCAAAACAGTGTTTTCTGCGTAAAGATATAGTGGAGTAATGTTTATCTGGGCCGAGAATTAAGTTACTCACAACAAATTAGCGTGCCCCACTGGCTAGCTAACGTCCGCCACACTGCTCTGCGCTCATACGGACGGTCACGGCTGAGAACGTTGCCCCGAACGACGCCGTCGTCACGGAAACGTAGGACCAACCCTCCGGTTCTCCCTCAGGTAAACATTGTGAACCCTGTCAGCAGTGTTGCTGTCGTTCGCACCGTTAGCGCTGTTAGCCTGTTAGCGCTGTTAGCTTCCGGCCGCCGGCTCAGCTGTCACCGCGATGAGAGCCGTTGAAAGGCAATAGAAATGCTCCCAATCTCGTATTCAGCACCTTTAACGCTGTTTAACGCCCTAAAATGGGAAATTATGACACACAGAAACGTCGTGGCATTTATATGCCTTCCCATGAGATCGGGTTTGTGAGGGAGGAGATGGTGCGCTTCTGCAGACACTCTGCATCTTCATATATCCTCTTATAGACATACTGTCATCATCTTAAACCAAGCTGGGGGGAAAAAAAAATAAACATGCACGCATGTATCTATCCCACACACACACTGACACACACTGACACACACACATACACACACACTGTTCCAAGCCCTCAGGAGAGTTATCATTCAACCATGCCCATTCATCCGGGGCATTTGTAGCCACTCAGCTCAGGAAACGAATAAAAGCCTGACTATCAATCAGTCTTTCAATACAGCTGCTCAGTACATCAATCAGGATGAATTTCCCGCATCTGATGGTGACCCCCCGCCCTTTGTCCACCCGACCTCTATCCGCAGTTTGCCGTTCATCATCTACAACCGCCCATCCGCCCCGTGACGGTCGCGGGTTTGGGGGGGCGTAAGCAGAGCAGGATGGAGGAGGAGGAAAAGGGGGTTTTTGGATCAGTCTGGGCTCATGAATCACTCGTCCATTCTACTCACGGAGATGCTTTCCGATGGCTCTGCCCGGCTCAAACACACAGTCGCACGCATACACGAACACACACACACACACACACACACACACCACCCCCACCACTACTACTACAACTACTACTCCAGAGGCTTCCACTTCCACTCTGACAGCCGGGCCATAGACTGCGGCCTGTATGTGCTCGACTGTAACACGAGGGCAATCAAGCGAGGCTCCCAGTCACATAGTGTAGCGTCATCGTTAGCTGCACGACCGACTCAATCACCCTGATGCCGTCTTCATGTGCAGCCACAACGAACCTGCCCCACTTCTACAACCACGCTAGTTCGGAGACGGCGTAGAACTCTAGAGTAAATAACGCAGACAGAGACACGAAGACAAACACGCGCACGGTTCACACATGATATGATACAGTCACATAGTGTCGCTATAGGGAGACTTCTTCTGCCCGTCTTCACCGCGGAGCGAGCTCAAACGTTAGCTCAAACGTTAGCTTAAACGTTAGCTTAGCACCAGACTGAGAAGCAGTGTTTCATTGACCTCTCTGGTTGAAAGAATCAAGTCTGTTTCACCTCTGACCACCTCAGTAAGTCTGTTTCCATCCACCTGCTTTGATGCACTTTTCCAATAATAAAAAAAACAAAAAAAAAAAAACCTGAGTGGAACTTCTGAAAAGAAAAATGGAGAAAAAAATAAATAAACAAATGGGACGCATTGAAAACAGACTTATTAATTTGAGTATGATGATACGTGAAGGATGTGACTTTAATCTTCCACTCGGCTGAACAGACAGATGAGACGGCGGCAGATGAAAGACATCAGATTGGTTTGGACTTAAGGAGCCTTTAACGTTCCTCATATTAAATATGGAATCGCCATATTTCCATACATTTTTACCTAGTTTGAGATTTGACTGGCGCTCTTTTGAGACTCAGATATACTTTTTTGCGTGTTCCGCATCCGCGAACAGCGGCAGACTCGCGTGTGGTGACGGTAATGCACCGTGACGTTTTTTGCCAAGGGTTCAACAACATTTGGTTGTCTCTGTATTTCTTTAAGAGACAAATGCGGGCTCAGCGTCTCCTCAAAACAAGCATCTGTTTTGTTTTCTTCTTGCATACATCACCAATTAAACTGGAGTGTGGAAAGAAACCGGAGCGTGTGCAGTAAATCCTCGCGAAAACGCACAAAACTTGAGCTGCAGGCGGACGTCCACGTGGCGTCCGCATGGACCTTTGCAATCGTTTGATGGCATCTGACTGGAGAATTAGTGCCACCCGCTGTTTATCTCTGTACCAACATAACCGTAGAAGATGGAAACGTACATTTTCTTTCGCTGTTTGTCTTGAAATTCAGTTGAACTCGGTCAGAAGTGTGCTCTGTTGCACCGGGAACCACAACCAACAGTGATGTCACGGGGTACCGACACACCCCAGAGTACACTCCGACATCGCAAAGTCAAAACCACTGGACGTCAGCGACAACAAGGTTTTCAGGGAGGGTGGGGATGGGGAGGGAGGGGGGGGGTGAGGAGGGTTAAGTTGCTCTTTAAAGATACCCTGTGGAGTTTTCTTGTCCACGAAGACAATTATGTTTACATTCAAAATGTATCACTTAATTGCATTCGTTTGTCTCCTTGAGGCCTGAAAACGTGTTGAAATCATTTCTATCCTTTTAAAACATTAGCAAACCTGATTATTTTTTATATTCGGAAACAAGCATTGCTTACGTCCATGTTACCTCCGCCGACTGCTAATCAGATCAATGGCGTAAGACTGCGGAGCTGCTATTCAAACTATTGCTCCATAATGCCACAGCGGAGGTTAAAAACTCCACAGGGTGCCTTTAAACCTCCCGTTAATCGCACCAGCAGTGAGTTATAGAAGTAGTTCATTCTTAGTTTTTACATTCAAATCATTCGATCATATCCCAAACTTGTTTTCTGGACAGATTCTGTCTATAGGAGACAACGGTGACTGTTCACCATTTCAAGTCAGTTGCCTTAAGGCATTCAGGAAAATCACATCTTAATACCGAAACGTACTACTTTTTTTTTTTTTTATTGTAGCAGAGATAAGGCATCACTCTCTTTGTGACCCCCAAAACCTTTTTATGTGTATTAATGTATTGTGTGTGTGTGTGTGTGTGTGTGTGTGTGTGTGTGTGTGTGTGTGTGTGTGTGTGTGTGTGTGTTTGTGTGTGTGTGCGTCTGTCACGTAACACAACTTGTTATAATTTTCATTTACAGAATGTTACTCAAGAGCACTTCACATAGTATGCAGGTACATCCGCCCACTCGGAGAAACCAGCAGCTCCGCAGAGTATCTGTGCTGAGATGAGAAGTGTGTGTGTGTGTGTGCTGAGATGAGAAGTGTGTGTGTGTGTGTGTGTGTGTGTGTGTGTGTGTGTGTGTGTGTGTGTGTGTGTGTGTTTATGGGGGTTATTGCTCTCAATAATCTCAGAGGTCATTCTGTACTCCTGAAGTGAAGGCATAGTCATCCTTATTGCTGTCTCTGCCTGTCTCTCTTTCTCTTTCTCTCACACAAACACACACACACACAAACACACTCACACACACTCACACACACACTCACGCACTTTCTGTCCAATATGGTGAAGAGCATATCGCGATATCTAAATCTGGAACACAGAGAGACAGTCAGATCTTGGTTCGTTGCAGAGCCTTTGGTCTCAGAGTCCTCTCATCCCTTCTGCTTCTTCCCCTCCTCCTCTCATGTCATCCCTCCTCGCGTGGTCTCACGTCAGTCTGTCACACCTGCATGCCAGGCTTGCTCAGGTCCCCGTTCCCCTGGTTCCCCCCTCCTCCTCCTCCTCCTCCTCCTCCTCCCCCCCCGCCCATCCCTCCCCTATCGTCCTCGTCGTCGCTGTCCAGCTCCTCGCTCTTCCTCTTGCTGTAGCGCTCGTACAGCACCATGAGCACGCCCATCACCCAGGCCGACACCGTGCCGGCCGAGAAGATGACGAAGCCGATGGCGATGAAGAAGAGGTAGTCCCAGTAGCCCAGGCCCTGGTGGCAGTCCGCCCGCAGCTGCATGCCGACCTCCGCCATCCGCTGGCCCGCCAGCTCTGGGGGGCTGTGGCACACCGTCTGGCCCTCGTCTGGAGGTGAAGGAGAGGAAGAGGAGGGAGGGAGAGAGGAGACAGAGAGGGTCGAGGAGCGAGGAGATTAATGAGGACAGATAGAGCATAAACGAAAGCAGGAAATAATCAGTACATATGGTTGAAGATGAAGGGCAGAGTATCAGGAGGGAGGCGAGGGAGAAGAAGGATGTAATTACTCTGGAGAAAAAGGTGTACAACACACACACACACACACACACGCGCACACACACACACACACACACACAAACAGCCGTTAACAATGCAGCGATAACCTTTGTGATAAATGATCCCGTGAGACACTATAGATTTCCTCTGGGTAATGTAGGTCTTTGGTGTCTAGGACATGGCAACATTATTATGCTGCACACACACATGCGCGCGCGCACACACACATGCACGGAGAGGTGACTAGCCTTGAATGCAAAGCTCTGACACATCGACCCTCCCACCCCCTCATGCACATCGTTACACACCAGCGAATCACTGAGCAGCAGCAGAGAGATTAGGAGACGAGTGTTTTCCCTGACAAAACATCTGCCGTTCATAATGAGCAGCATGATAACGAGCCGGTGTGACTTCAGACCACACGGGGAGGCGGAAACATCACAGACTGTAAAGCGTTTATTCGGGGCGTTTTGATGCTCCGCCGCGGAGAGGTCAAAGGTCAAAATTCGGCTGCAGCGCGCCGGGGTCGGGATTCAGCGGGCGCGCTCCGGAGCTCCTCGGGCGCCGCATGTTTTCACTCCGCTCCAGTGGCTTTGCTGCATGAGCACAGACAGCACACTCCCGTATATTAATTAGTCCGAATGCAGAGCGTTAAAAAGAGAAGAGAGCCGCGCGCTCTCCGCGTATCTCAGAGATAAGAAGAGCGCGCGGTACGGTACGCGCTGTTTTCTATCGGTTCATCTCTCGTTTCAGGATATTTCCCATGCTCCTTCGTTCCCAACCTGCATGCATAATAATAATAATTGCACTTGCACCCTCCCCTCAAAAAAAAAGAAGCTGGGAACAATGAGAGACATGAGGGAGCCGAAAGAGTGACAGACAGGCGGACTGAAAAATGGGAGTAAGAGAGACGGCAACACGCAGGAAAAAAAGAATTTAGAAAGATTTGTATGCAAAGCAGTCAAAGGAAGATGACCTCAGAAGATGAGAGAGGAGGGAGAGGAGAGGCGATCTGGCTGCAGTCCTGCCCGCTGATGTATTAATGCTGTTAACACTGTTAATTAAACCGCACTCATCTACCAATTAGGCCAAAGGTCTGAACATGGAAATGAGTGATGGGGGGGGGGGCGATGATGAAAAAAGTCAGATATGATCTATACTTCTGACTAATACTTGCCAGGGCTTTTTGAGCAGTTAAAGAGGAAAAAGCTGCAGCTAGAAATTGTGAAACGATTATGAAAACGAGGACATGAACCCTTGAATTCAATTCGTAAGCGCTTTATTCCCCAAATATCCACTGTAACCCCCAAAATAACCCCTCAGCTAATTAGTCTGGTGACTCCCACTGTGTGTCTGCAAGGGTTAAAAATACTCGATCGACCAGACTGGTGTTTTGACCAGGCTTTAACAAGGCCATAAAACATCTGCAGGGGTTTGATAAGCTTCTCGATCAATACCAGATGCCAGATCAGACTTAACCATTGCCTCACCAGGGGGATTGTCTCACATTTTAAGGAGACAAGCATCACAGCTGGAGGATTGACCCAAACGCTAAAAAAAAACTGATGAGGAGGCAGCAGAAACCATATTTAATGATTTGTATTTGAAATAGTTCACAGGCGAGAATCCACCAAAACAGGCAGGACAACAGGTGATTTTAGATATTTCTCATCACACTACTGTTTAAGTGTTCATTTTCCCGATAACCTCGGTTTTAATTAGTTATTTGACGCCGTAAAGAAATTGTGTCAGGATATTCTGAGTCGCAACCCACCGGTTGGGAAACTCACGAGACTTGAGGTCAGGTTAAAGTTAAGGTTATGCATCGACCTCAAAACAGTTGAGGTCACTTTCTTTCTATAACGTGGGAGGAAGTGGGGACGCGTCTATTAATACAGCGTGTGACATGACGTGGTGCGAGCGGAGAGGATCATCAGGATTATGCACACAGTCAACAGCATTACAGCGAGCGGATCGGGTGGCAGAAACAGCAGGGGGGGGGGGGTTATTGAGTTAGCGGGGAACCTTATGCAAGTGGTTATGATGATGAGCGATTAGTGATTATTGGTGCGCTGAGATTACTGTGCAGTTCCTCAGCGGCAACAGACAAAACCCAGCATGAACCCGGAGACGCGCGTGAACGCTATCTTAACCCAGTTTCCCTCAGTGGGAGGAAGAGGACGTGCGGAGGCTTCCCCAAACTGTCACTTCCTATTCTCCCGCTCCTCGTCTCCGCTCGCGATCGGCACACTTCCTCAAGTGAACAAATACTCATCAGAGGAGAGAGAAGCTCATGCACACGAGTGCCCATGGTAACCACTTTGAAAAACGACGACTGGTTTGGAGTCTCCGGCTTGTTTTGTTTGGTCTTTCTTGTTCCGTCTCTATATTCCTGTTTCTGTCTCTTCCTATTTTTTTGTGAACTTAATATGCCCCCTTTTTTATTTACTGCCCTCTGCACCAATAATAAAGAGAAAAAAATACATAATTTAGGTTGTTTATGGTTTGTGTAATTTTATTTGCATCAAATACTTTTATGTGTGTTGCTTTACATTTTGGAAAATAATTTAAAAAAAATATATCGACAGTGAGAACCGCTTATAGTGAACACGGTTACAGTCACGTTTTGATGGGTATGAAAGCTTTGGATAGAATCATTCCTATACAAATGCTGTTGGAAAACTAAGTTGTCCGCTTACTAGGTTCATTTTGGGTCTTTTCATAGATTTATTTTACATTTTTACTTTACTCCCATGATGCTTTGCCTCGCTGTAACCGAACCGCTTCCAGCTGGCGACCTGAGCACACTGAAATCCATCCATCCATCCTTTAACCTGTTCAGAGTCGCCATCCATCCATGATGTTTAACCACATTAACCTGTTCAGGGTCGCTGGGGTCGGGGGGGGGGCGGGGCTTAAGCCGATTTGTGCTTGATATTGTGTGAAGGCAGGGTTCACCTTGGACATGTCGCCAGCCTATCACAGGGCTGACACTCAGAGGCAGACGATCATTCACGCCTATACGGGCAATTCAGGGTCATCGATTAACCGAGGCTGCGTGTCTTTGGGACTGTGGGAGGAAGCCGGAGAACCTGGAGAGAACCCGCGCCGCCGCGGGGAGAACGTGCGAACTCCACACAGAAGGCCCGTCTGGCCCGGGATTCTTCTCTCAGTGGAAAACGATAATCTCCTTAAAGCTCACGACAAAGAGCCAACGAGACGCAGCAGCGAAAACGTGGTGTTGAAGGGGACTGTCAGGCGTATTGATTATGTCACAGATGTGATCCGTGTAACTCCCGTCTTTTTTATTTCATCTCTCTCTATTTATATTCTTCTCTGTGAGACCCGTCAGTTCCATCCCTCCGTCACTCTCCGTCACCATCTGCGACGGTTGGGCTGATCGGCTCCGTCTCATTACTCGGCCAAGCTTGCCTCAGGACAGGTGTGAGTTGTTTTTTTGTGTGTGTATGTGTGTGTGTGTGTGTGTGTGTGTGTGTGTGTGTGCAGTGAGGTCGCTGCCTCTTACAAACATGACATTCCCAGCTGAACGCTGGAGCGGTGACTTACAGACACAAACATCAGCAAACGGGTCCCTCGGGGCGTTTCGGGTCTCAATCCCTGGTTTCCTGCACCTTGCAACAATCCAGACTTTTCTCCAGTCCTTGGCTGCGTGCGTCTACCGCCTGGCCTCCTCTCAAAGGGAAGCGTGACGAAAGCCAGGACAGAGCTCGGAAACAACTTTCAACCAGAACTTGGCAGGTTGGCAGTTGGAGTTATAAAAAAATGTTCGAGCCCGGGAAAAACCTGCCTCTCACCCAAAAGGTTGTCACTTCTCTTGTCGTCGTCGTTGTCGTCTCCAAAGAGGACAAGTTAAATTCCCTTATTGTGGTGATGTGTGCCGTCAGACTGTGGTTGGTATTTCTGCACCTTGCGGCCAAACCGTGGCATTAAATTGTTGTTTTTAAACTGCTTTTAAATAGATTAAGTTACTTGTTCACTTGTCGGCGAAGTGAAAGTCATCTTCTTTTCTTGACTTTGGGTCGCCGCAGCGTATAATAAACGTATACACAGAACTTTCTCCCGGGAGACGGCTGTTTGCTATTGGTCACACCAGACCAAGCGAGGCTGTAGCGACTCAGTATTGGCCGATAATTCATACGGAAAATTATCAGGTTCTTTGTGAGAAAATAAGCCTCTGTGTTTCACACTGCGAATCCATTTATTTTCCTTTGCGGCTGCATTTGGAGGAGAGAATTCACCAATGCCTCGTAAAAGCAGAGATAAGAGAAAAATAATTTGAGCCGTGCTGAGGAACACAGAAAGAGGTGGCAGCCGGCATGATTCACTCTGCGTTCATTCTCGCCTCACCGTCTGTTTCTCTGTCACTCAGTGTTTTCTCACTCGTCCCATCACTCAGGCTGGGAAACCACTCAGACATCGTTCTGGCAGAAAGCCCTTGACATTCTCCGTGTTTGCGCTCTTTTTTTTCTCCCACCGGCCCGCCCGTTGTTCCTCAGCACGGTGGGCTTTTGTGAGGCACTTGTTCAAATATGCCATTTGCCAAATGCATGCGGTTCTGTAAATCTGTCTTTAAAAGAGTCCAGGCTTCTTAATTGTGTTGTCTTTGCCAGTGTTTGCCAACTTAAACTAAACATGTACCCTGATTTCAACTTGCCTTGGCACCACTTTCCGTATGCATAGAGAGAATTGCAACACTCATAAACTTCCTTTAAGTCTCTGCATGCGCAGCGTGACAATATTACCATCAAATTAGAAGACGACGAGTACCTCAGGAGCTCAGGAGCTAAACTAAAGGACATTTCCAGGTTAGAGAGTGTGCGTATGCATGAATTAGAGTAAGAAACGTAGAGATAGAGATGAGTGTGTCCTCTCTGTTTCTTCAGCTTGTGTCGTCTGATTCCAGCAGTTTCAGGAAAGCGGTTGCAGCCTTGAAGAATTTACACTTTTCTGCTTGCATGCTGCACTGCAGTTTCCATATTCCTGCACCTTAAACACGCACTGCCTAGAAAATGCTGCAGCATGAGATGGATACGGGATGCCCCCCCCCAACCGCCCCTTTGCACTCTTACGATGAGATAGCCTGCTCAGAACATTAATCTTTGGCAGTACATTTCTTCTCTTCGTTAGTTAGTTACTGCCTGACTGTTGTCTGGTGCCTGTTTCCTCCAACAGGACAGGATGTACAACATGGTCGTGGATGTGTTACTGGACGGGCCTACTGGGCACAAACCCAGGGACCAAATGACCAAACGAAAAAAGAAGAGACGCGAACCAACCTGGAGAGACTCATAATGACCTCAAGGAAAAACAACTAGGAAGAGATAGAAAGGACTACAAACAGACCAAAATAACTCAAACTAAAAGAGATGTGAAACAGCTGCATAGTGACCCCATAATGATGTTTGTTAAGGGACAAAACAACCACAGAGAGACAGTAAAGGTATGCAGAGACACAAAGCAACTACAGAGACTCAAAATGACTACAAAGAGATCAAAACAACTGCAAAGACACTCAAAATGACTAAAGAGCCAATAAATGACCACAAAGATACAAAACAACTGCCAATAGATTAAAAATGACTACAAAGAGACATAAAACAACTTCAGAGAGACTTAAAATGACTAAAAAGAGGCAGAGTGAAAATACAGAGATTCAAAATGCCTACAAAAAGGGGCTAAACAATCATAGACAACTATAACTATTGAAAGACCAAAATTATGAAGTGACACAAAACAACCACAAAGGGACACAAACTACAAAGAGACACAAAACAACTACACAGACATACCAAAAGGAGCAAAACAACCCCCCGAAAAAAGACTATAAAAAACAACTACAAGGAGACTCAAAATGACTACAGAGACTCAAAATGATTACAAAGAGACTCAAAATGACTACAAAGAGACTCAAAACAACTACAAGGAGACTCAAAATGACTACAAAGAGACTCAAAATTACTACAAAGAGACTCAAAACAACTACAAAGAGACTCAAAATGACTAAAGAGACTCAAAATGACTACAAAGAGACTCAAAATGACTAAAGAGACTCAAAATGACTACAAAGAGACTCAAAACAACTACAAGGAGACTCAAAATGACTACAAAGAGACTCAAAACAACTACAAGGAGACTCAAAATGACTACAAGGAGACTCAAAATGACTACAAAGAGACTCAAAACAACTACAAGGAGACTCAAAACAACTACAAGGAGACTCAAAATGACTACAAAGAGACTCAAAACAACTACAAGGAGACTCAAAACAACTACAAGGAGACTCAAAATGATTACAAGGAGACTCAAAATGACTACAAAGAGACTCAAAACAACTACAAGGAGACTCAAAATGACTACAAAGAGACTCAAAATGACTACAAAGAGACTCAAAGCGACTTCAAAGTGACTCAAAACAAATATGAAGTGACTCACAAAAACACAATGAGACACAAAACAACTACCCAGACTTGCTAAATTGCTACAAAAAGGGGCAAAACAAAAAAAAAAACCTGTAAAAAAAACAGCTACAAAGAGACTCAAAATGACCAAAAATAGATACAAAACGACTGTCCGATAAGAAACGACTACAAAGAGACACAAAACAACAACAGAAAGAGGCTAAACAACTGTAGTGGCGGTGGTGGCGCCGCATGTCTGTGCCCGGGGGGGCCCGTTGCCTCATAACCAGCCCACAAGCACGGTGGTCAACTATCTGCCCTCCCTGTGCTGAGACGCATTGTGTTCCTGCCGTGTTATGGTAATATTACCAGGGCTGGGACACGACGCGGGGAGCTGGCCACTGACCGGACACAAGGCCCCGCGGCTCCGTGACACACCACAGACCAGAGGCCGTGAGGACAGAAATAGTACCGAAGGAACAAAAACAGCAGGAATCAGAGGAACACACACACACTAACTTGCTTACTCGCTCACAGAAACAGACACACACACACACACACACACACACACACACACACACACACAAGCAGAGCTTCCAGGGACACGTGGATGGGTTTTTCTTCTTCATCTAAAGGGGAACGCACAGGTCGGCGATCCAGTGAGCTGCCACCGATACGATGTGACCTCCGCAGAGAGCGGGACTCGTCACCTCCCTGGAGGAGGGGCGATGGTGTACAGCGGGGGAGAAACACCGCCGACTCTTTTACGAAACTCCGCTCTACAACAACAACAAAAAAAAAAAAAATTGGTTCAATGTATCCATTTCACACACATGCGTGCATGTACGCAGTATGTTCACATTATACGCACGTGCTGATGATCAGAGCTGCGAGGCAGGGAGCCCGGTCCTCTGAACTGCGAACAGAGCTATTTATAAGCGGATTAATTATGTCAATGCATATGGTAATCAGTGTGGTGGTGGTCTCATGTAGAGGGGAGGGGGTGGAGGGGGGTTGGGGGGGGGACCGATACACGCAGGAGCTCCGGCAATCGCTCCTGTGCAGGCGCTCTGTGTGTGACCTTGACCTCTGACCTCCCTCTGCATGCTGGCTTCCCCCGAAAATAGGATCGGATGATGTTTTTTATTTGTGAATACATGTGATCACAACGGGCAGATCCGGAGCATTGCAGGTCAGAAGGCGTCCGGAAGTTGAGGTTACGAATGTTTTACGGCTTTGTTTATACTCGCGTGAGGCGAAATCTACGAGCATGTTGCAAGAAGTCAACTCATAGCTCATATTCACGCACATACTTAATTGCCTTTAGAAAGCTACTGTAAAGAAATGAGTCGGGGGGGAGGGGCGATAGCCGAGTGGTGATAGGACGCACACCGCGTGGGCGAGCAGCGAGTCTCGAGGTTCGATGACTGGCTGTTCCACGACTCTCTTTTCCTCACACTTCCTGCCTCTCACCGCCATCACTAGCAAATAAAGGCCTAAAAAGTCACCTTTAAAAAAAATTAAAAAAGAAAAGAAAAGAGGTACGTGTTAAATGTCTGATAATAAAGGTTTAATATCCTGTTAACGATTTGATTCGGCTGGCAAATTATTTAGTTAAATGTTGATTTGTTAATTATTTTTTTTTTGTTATCGGCTGCTTTCAAAGCATTTAAAAAACAAATTGTCCGTCTTTGTGATCCTTTTTCAGTCGCGCCCCGAGGTTACGCAACATTGTAACGAAGCCAGTCCAGCGACGCAGCAGGGAACCCGACGCGACAACGTTGCCGTGACAACAACTCATTATCGTCTGGCAAAATCCTTTTTTTTTTTTTTTTAACCACGGGCAACTTTTGCCGCCAAATTGCGTGATCTAAAGGTACTAAACCGGCCAATCAAATACAAGGAAGTGCTCGCAGCAAAATCCCGCCTCAGTATTCGTCGTTAATAAACTCCCGTTAACGCAGTCCCTCGTGTTGTTGCAATGCACGGACGATTTTGGTCTCAACGCTTAAACCGCTTAAAAGTGAGGTAGCCTCGGTAACAGTTGTGATATATTTCAGGTCCTAAAACTTGTGGAAATGGCTTTTTCTTCAAAGGTCATGAAGTTATTTTTTTTGATGGATATGAGACTTTATGAGGTCATAATATGATTTGTCTCCACTATTTGAACTTATCTTATATCTGTCATATAATATAATTTTTTTTCATTGCCCGTCTTACCTTTCCGAAACAAAATATTTATGTTTTTGTCTCTGATTTGGGGTTTTGACTCGTATTGATTGTGTCATTTTAAGGAACTTTGTGCTCATGACAAATGTGATTATTGTCTTATCGTGTGTTTTAGGATTTGGCTCCGCTCGTGATTCGTTGTTATGGCGTTTTGATTTTAGTTTGTTGTCGTTGCTGTTTTCCCCTCGTGAACTTGACACCTGACAAACATATAAATATAAAACTCAAATATAAAACTCCGTGCTGTCAGTGTGCAGGAACTCAACCTTCTCTTTCACAGGATCTAAACCAGGTCTGAAACATAGACATTAAAATACGATGGTTACAGTAAATTAACATATTACAGACCTGACTGCTTACTGGACGCCTACGATGTAAGACGTCAGACTTTTTAGGCCCCTCCTCTCACAGCGAAGCTCGAGCACCTCGCGGTTTTAAACGCACCACACAGGGGTTTGGCTAAGACTAAGAATAGCTGACCTTTTCTCCATCACATCCACTAGGGCTGAACGACGCACGCCTTCTGATTCCTCTCCTCTCAAATACGGCATTAGTCAGATTACCACCATCCTCCTTTCCATCATTTCTCCATTAGATCCCTTCTTCCTCTGGCGGAGGATCAGTGGAGAGGGAGAGAGAGAGAGAGAGAGAAGGCAGATAGCAACAGCTCTCTCTCTCTCTCTCCTCTTCCCTCTATCGCTCTTCTTATCAGTCGTCCTCTCTTTATCACCTCCCACTTTTCATTCCCACTCTGGCACGCTTAACATTTATTCTCCCTTCAGCCTTTATCACCCCATTTCCCTTCTTCTTCTTCTTCTTCTTCTTCTTCTTCTCCTTCTCCTTCTTCTTATTCTTCTTCTTCTGTGTCCCTCCATTTCTCTCCGTTTTGCTCTGTCATCTTCACACTCTCCCCTTCCCTTTTTCCAATTTTATTCTCTTGGCTCGCATATTGGTTGGGCACACACACACACACACACACACACACACACACGCACGCACACACACACACACACACACACCACACACACACGCACGCACACGCACACACACACTCAGTCTCACACACCTGAGAGACCTCGCCTGCGTGCCTCAGGTGATCACATCACAAACACATCCACGCGAGCGTCGCATCAATCTTGGTTTTCTGAGCTCGCGGCGCGCCAAAGCGCGCGGAGACCTAAAAACATGCGCGGGCCGCGCCACACAAGTAGGCCAGCCGAATCCGATCCGCTTCCCCGAAACCAGATGGGTCCGAGGACCCGTTCCAGCTGATAAATTATGTATCATCTACCTGTATTAAATTGAATCGATGCCTCCTTGTCATAATGAATGTTTTAACGGATTTGAGTGACAGATCTGGGGCGCAGACGGTCCTTTGTACCCGTCTCCTCCTCCTCGCGCTCTGCAGCTCTCCGTCGCAAAAGTCCGTCTTAATCCGTTTGCCCAGTGTGTTGTTTTTTTGGGTTTTTTTCTCCGTTTTATCTCGTCTTTTTTTTTTTTTGGTCCTCTATTCTTTCGTCACGCTTTCGTCCTCTGATCTCATCGCTCTAGTCGTCAAAGATTCGCTTTCATTACGGATGAATCCACTTAAATTGGCGTGAAAAAAAACTCTCGTTCCTCCAAACGTCGCTGAACCCGCGTGGCCCTCCGCTTCTCTTTCTCTTTTTATGAATATTTAACTCTTGCCCCGTGCGTGGCCCTCCGCCTTGGCTCTTTGCCTCGGGGTTTGTGAGCTGTCCAGGCCCCCGACGAGCAGCCAGAAATACGCCCCCCTCCCTCCCCTCCTCCCTCCTCCCCCCCTCCCCAAAACGCTGGAGCCATAACACCACCAACTCTGCCAGCCACTTACATTCTGTGTATTTAGAAGCGCTTGTCAAAGACGACCTACAGGGAGTGCGGCAGGTCGCTCGACAAGCTGAAATTATATTACGACAAGGGAGGAGATGTAGGTGTTATACTGTAGAATTGATGATGGAGAATATTGTGTTTTAATGTACAACTCTTAACTCTAAATCACCATCATTACGGTCAAGGCAAGGTCAAATAAGGCCGAATGCCAACCGGTACAGGGAATGGTAGTGAATAGCCTTTCACGTGTGAGCATTCAAAGACACATGAGACATTACAATAACAAAACTCCAGATCCTCTGGATCCAAACACACTGCAAGGTGCTAAAGACCTAAATTATTTAATATGCCGAGGGGATCTGGTTATGGAAAGCTTGTGTCGAACACACACAACCAGTACCGACAAGTATTAATGCTGATGAGCTTTCTTTTCCCTTCACTCCTTCATTTAAATAATAAAAGCTGCGTTATTATTGTTTTTGTTGCCATTTTGTCTGCAAACAAGCTAACGATCTAATGCGTTTGACATGTTATGGCCTTGTATAGTTGATATGAAACTATTGCTCGAATGCAAAGTGTCTAGGAGACACAGAGCAAACATTATCATTAATTTGAAGTCTGTTTTTGGCCACCTGGCAAATACAAGTACAATATTCTCTCTCTCTCTCTCTTTTAGCTCCGTTTTTGGTCTCCACCAACTCCTGAGGGAAATATTTGGCTCTTTAGTGGCTAATTGCTCCACCATGTGCACCAGCTAGTCCCTCATTGTGTTTCTGTCTGCTATGTGGTGCTGAGCAGAGAGCGTAAAGTGGCTTTTAAGAGCTTTTTTCTCTGAGAACCAGTCAAATTGCAACCGGACGGCTAAATAATGGAGAGCTGCAGATTCAGGTGATAATTCTGAATGGGTTCACGTCTTTCACATTGTCACATTGTTTTTACATTGTCATTTGACAGATTGTTATTATAAAAAAATATTGATTGTAGCAGGCGATTCGTTCATTTTTAACAGGGGGAACGGACCTGGTTCGTTTTGTTCGCCCAGGATTCTCAAACTGCCCCCATGAACGACACTTTTGGCTCGTAAATTTTTTATTATACAGAATACATAGAATCTTACAGATCCAAGACGAAGCGGACAGAAAGGCGAGACGCAGGAGAAAAACTCTCAATTACAAAGCTTCTGCCACTTCAGCACCGAGCACAGTGCCGTGGATTTGTCACCACAAGTACAGTTGCTCTACTAATATCTCACTTTGAGCGACAAAACTAGACGTTAAAAAGCAATGGGAACTGGCTAACGGCATTTTTTCTTTTCTCAAACGGAACAGAACAGGGTGAAACAAAGCCATGAGACTGGTTAAAGCGTCGCCGTGTCAGCGATAAAGAAAGGTCCGTCTGCACACATTATCATTCTGGTATGGTGGAAATGGAGCGGTTCGTTTGTACTTCTTTAGAGTAATCGCAGCCGTCTCAGAGGGTGAACTTTGACTTTTAATTCAACGTCATTTGTCTCAATGAAAGAAATCGTTCAACATTTATTGACCTCCTGCTGCTCAGGCGGAAGAAAACATACAACCAGCCCACCGAGAGGCACCGACCTCCACCAGCTCAGAGAGAAGCCCCTGAAGGTCGTATTCAGATCAATTTGTCTTGCAGCGTTACGCCGTTTCTCTTCCCTCTCCTGAAGAAATGATTCCACTCTGTCCGTCTCTTGCTTTCCCACTTCCTCCCTCACGCGACTTAAATGCACCTGAAGAGCCAAGCGATGACTCCGAAGGCAACGACGTCCGCCTCTCTCTCCGTGACACATGCCAGACAAAGAGAACTCACTTGAACACGATAGCGAAACACAAGAAAATGCTGTAATAAGACATTAAAACTGGAGCTAGAACTGAAAGTAAATAAACACAAACAGTAAGAAGCTTTTTCCAAGCAATAATCAATGTGCTTATTAAAACCTAGGCAATCACCAGTGATTTTAAAGGGTCCTAAATGAGCTGCAGTGTGAAGATGGGTTGCACACACACACACACACATACACACACACACACACACACACACACACACACACACACACACACGCGCACACACACACACACGCACACACTTGGATGCTCCTGATTCACATTCAAACTGAGAGGTAGCGACAACTGGAATCTCAGTACATCAGACTCACGGCCCTGCAGTCAGATCGGAGGGCATTCATGACCACAGAAACACTCTGCATGCCCTCTCTCACTAACTCTCACACTCACACACACACACACACACACACACACTCACTTGACCCCATTCCCTCCTTTAAACTGGTTGCTGGAGTTGTTTATGAGTGTCATATTGCACATCGATACGTGATTTGTTGTGAGTCCGGGAGACGGAGCGTGTGTAACAGTGAAGTGTGTTCCTGAGGGTTTACAGTCCAAACTCCTCTGGACACATTTAGAACTTTTGATAGTGTTTTGTGATCGTAAACAAAAAAAAGGCAGATTGTATAGACGTCTATAGAAAATGACTCTACTCCTCTCTTGATTTATTCCCTCAGTAAACATTGTAAACATGAGTTTATGGTCTCAATCTCTAGTTTCAAGTCTTCTTCAATACAGCATGATGTTCATTTAGTAAATTTTGGTCCATTTAGAGTCAAACAGACCATAAAGCAGGGGATGCTTTAGGGCGGGGCTACAAGGTGATTGACAGGTCGCTCTGGGAGTTGTCCGTGTTTTTTGTCTTACAACTTTAACCCTTTCACATTGTGTTTTCAGTTCATGAAAGTTAATTGTGACCCTATTCGTCGTCAGAAATGTCTTATTCAGCATCCGGTAGCAGTTAGCTCCTCCCTCTCGTGTCACTTCTGGTTGCAGAAAAAAAACAAGATGGCGACGGCCAAAAATGCCAAAAAAAACGCAGAGCTTCAAAAACCGCAGTCCACAAACCAGTGGGTGACGTCACGGGGACTACTTCCACTTCTGAGATATACAGTGGCTGTTAGCTGGGACTCAAACCAGGACACGTGCAGACATGTGTTTGTGTAAGTCCTGGGCTTCTGGTGGGGTGAGCAGCAGAGCTGAGTGCGTACAGTCTGTGTGTGTGTGTGTGTGTGTGTGTGTGTGTGTGTGTGTGTGTGTGCCAGTTCTTGAGCGTACTTCAGTGCGGTGTGAAAGTTAAGGGGGATAACAACTTTGGGGAGCTGCTGTCTTCAAGTGGCCTCTCTCATCTCCTTACAGTAATCTCATTCCCACAAGCCCCGGCCTCAGGGTCTCCTCTTACCTCCAGATCGCACACTGACTCACACACACTTGACTGGAGTGAGTCACGAACACACACACGCACACACGCACACACACACACACACACACACACACACACCACTGAACACGCTGTCCTTAACAGGAGCATAGGAGTCCAGCTTTTTTGAGCATCATCATTAACCATCTGGACTGAAGGGGCCAAAGCGTACGACAATGGGAGCGCCAGCGCACACACAAGTACACGCTGTGTGTGTGTGTGTGTGTGTGTGTGTGTGTGTGTACAAGTGTGCAGATAGGACAGGCGAGCCAGAAAGAGAAGAAGAAAAAAAAAACAGGTACAAAAGGACACAATCATCCTCTCAGCATCCTCTTGACCTTTAGGGCCCGGAGAGGCGATGCAGTAAGATCAATGGGATGTTCAGACACATTGTTCCAAGACCAGTTCACCTTCTTGGGACTGAGCTCAATTAACATTTTGCCAGCAAAGATCAACCTTCCTGTTTAAGAAGTGCACGGCGAAGGTGGCTGTTTTCCAGGTAAGAGTAACGCAAGTCTGCTGATTCGTTGGGTTAAATTATTATTGAGACGTGAAGGGCGGATCGCGTGGCGGAGCGACGGAAAGCTTCGGATTTGCTCTCTGAGGTCAAACCATTAGAGTCCGAGTGTGTGTGTGTGTGTGTGTGTGTGTGTGTGTGTGTGGCGGAGTGAGAGAGAGAGAGAGAGAGAGAGAGAGAGTCTGCATCTGACTCTGCAACGTGGAAGTGTGGGCGTGCATACATATGCACAACCTAGAGGGGAGGGAGCCGAGAGAGGCCCTCCATCGCAGGGGACTAAGTTCTAAGTTGACGACGCGCCCACAATCACATTATCTAAAATGAGCTGGTGTGACAATAACAAACGAGGAGAATTTGGAGCGAGCCTTTGGCTCCGTACAGAGGAACAAAGGAACCCTGCTTCCAGAGCCAAACTGACAAGAGACCACCTGCAGGAGGTCAGACGGCTGCCACCTGACCAGCAACAGGCCTCAGCTCACGTGCCACTTTTTTTTTTTTTTTTGGCACAGACAGAACTTTAATGGCCATTTAAAGAAATTAACTCATCTTATTTTTTGACAGTTTAGTGTGTGTGTGTGTGTGTGACTTCCTCCATCCTCACCTTGGAACTTGAAGCCCTCTATCTGCACCCAGAGGCAGAGGTCCTCCGTGTCACAGTCGCAGCTCCACGGGTTCCCGCTGAGGCCCAGGGACCGCAGAGCGGGCAGGGCGATCAGGCTGCTGATGTTCAGGGCCGTCAGGTTGTTCCGGCTCACGTCCAGCACCTGCAGAGCCATGTTCTCCGAGAAGGCGTCCGGGTGGATCTCCCCGAGCCCCGGGTTATCCGTCAGCCGGAGCATCACCAGGGACGCCAGGGGCCCGAAAGTCCGGTCCTCGATCTGCAGCAGCGTGTTGAACGACAGGTCCAGGTAGGCGAGTTTCCGCAAATTCCCGAAGGTGGACTCGGAGATCTCGGTCAGGGAGTTGTTGCTGCAGTCCAGATAGACCAGATCGGACAGGTAGTTGAGCTGCAGCGCCGGGAGGTCCCCGATGCGGTTGTTGGAGATGATGAGCTGCCGGGTCGCCAGGGGCAGGTCGTTGGGGAACAGGGTGAGCTCCTGCCCGGCGCACTGGACCACCAGCTGGTCGTCGCACACGCATCTGTCGGGGCAGCCGGCCGTGAGAGCCGGGGAAGGGGTCACCCCCATCACGAAGACGAAGAGGAAGAGGAGCCGGAGGGACTGGGCGCTGGGCTCGGGCAGGAGACGCATGACGAGGCCGCCCACAGCGTCATGAACTCCGGCTGAGCGGGACCAGGACTCCCCGGCGCTCTCCGGGCATCCTGCATGGGGGTGCGGAGCTGGGAGAGAGGCGAGGGGGCCGCTCGGGGGGTCTGGCTGTCGCTGCCTGGAAGCCCGGCTGCTGTTTGTATCCAGCCTCTCTTTCTCCCTCTCTCTCAGAAAGACTATCGGTCAGTCACTCACACGCGCTCTGGCGCGCGACGCACGTCGCCACGAGACATATTTTTCTTTCTTTTTTTTTACCTTTTTTCTTTTCTCTTTTTTTCTTTCTTTCAGAAGGTGACCGAGAGACGCGCCTCGCTCTGCGGGAGAGGGTCGCGCAGCTCACCGGACTTTGTCCCGCGTGTGAAGAGCGCAGCTGGATGTTGCCGACCACCCGCTCGGTGACTCATCTTTGTGAATGAGTTGTCGCCAGCGGAGTGCATTGTTTATTTAGTTTACAAACAAATGCCATGACGAAAAAAATAAAATAAGAATAAAATCCTGGATGGAGACTCCCCCGCCGACGCGCACATATGTCCTTGACTGTGTCGGTCTGAGTGTGTGTGTCGTTCACCGGCACACGAGTCGCGCTGATGGAGAGAGCGCGTGCTTCCACTCCTGAGCTCAGACCGCTTCTGAGCTCCGACTCTCCGCTGCGTTGTGGTGATCCCACTCCCCCCCCCCCACTCCCCAACCCCCCACCTCCACACACACACACACACACACACACACACACTCCCCTCCCCCGACACACACACACACACACACTGTACTCCGCCCCCCCCCCGTCCGCACACACTGCAGCTCTTCACACACACACACACTCACACGCACACGCACACACAAGAGTGCGTGCTTTGTGTTTGTGTTGCGCGCGCGAGTTGGCACGGGCTTGATTGCAATGGTGGTGACGTCAGCAGGCGATGTTCTTCCTGAGAAAACCAGGCGTCCAGAGAGTGAAGAGAGACTCAAAGTAATGAGGAGGACAGCTCTCTCTCTCTCTCTCTCTCTCTCTCTCTCTCTCTCTCCACCCCCCTCTCTCTCTCTCTCTCTAGCTTTCTCTCTCTCTTTCCTTCTCCCTCTCCTCTCTCTCCTCTCTCTCTCTCTCTCTCTCTCTCTCTCCCTCTCTCTCTCTCCCTCTCTCTCTCTCTCTCTCTCTCTCTTTCTCTCTCTCTGTCTCCAGCTGTATGTGTGAGGGCAGCATCCTCTATTAAACAGGCCTTCTTATCCCATGTGGCCCCAGTGTCTCCTCATTCTGTCCCCCAATGTCTCGACAACATGATGCATTCAAAGTGGATTATTCTGTGTGCTCGGTTATTATTTTCAATATCTATTTATTTCTCATACTTAAATATTTAATTTTGGGAAGTCACACATTCAGCCGTCCACATTTGGCTGCCAACGTCTCATTATTTTGTCATTCAATGGAACAAAAGCAGTTAAAGGTAGACTTTGGAATAATATGACAGATCAATTTAAGACTTATTATATTTGAATGCCAAGTGGCGTGATAGTTGCCATCCCAACCATATATTTGGGGCCGTTATGTTCCTACGACTGCCAGGGATATGAATAAATAATGAGGGATTAGGTGTAATTAAAGTAATTAGTAAAGAGAGTTAAATATTCAAATTAGCATAATTACTGATTATTTACGAGCAGCTACTCCTTTTCTTTGGATGCAGTACAGATGCATTTGAAGAGTGCTTTCTTCAAGGGTCAAACAAAGGTCATTGTAGCATCATTACAGCCAGTGAATGGAAGGTTTTATCCTGTTTTCCCAGATGTTATGTATTTCAGATTTAAAAGCACAAACACCAGCACCTCTAAAGTTCACCAAACCTATTGCCAATCATCCCATGAAGGCCTGCGCCAAATTTAAATTGCAACCCATATAATCGAAGATGGAACTGTCACGGCAGCGACGTCGTTGGACAGAGCGAATGGATAATATAAAATGTCCCTTTGTGCCGCTCTTCATGTCGCATCTATCCGCGCCGCCGCTGAAGGGAAAGCTCCGCCGGGGTTGCAGAGCCGCCTGCAGGGGAGAAGGAGCACCATCCGACCAGCGTGGCCTGTCTGATCCCTCCGTCACGGACTTTGCTGTCTAAATGGCCCGGCCGGATCGGGTTCTCAGAATCATTAATGTGACTTTCCTCCCTGACTGCTCCAAACGGTGTCAGCTTCCAGAGGTGCTCGTGTATACCCCTGTGTGTGTGTGTGTGTGTGTGTGTGTGTCACAGTTACATGCTATTTGGAGGCCTTGTGTTTGTACGGTTGTGTGTGTGTGTGTGTGTGCACCTTGTGTTCTACTCGTCTGCGTGGATGTTTCCTTGCGAGTGTGTGTGCACGTGTGTGCCTCCTCGTTACTTTTTAATAAGGGTGCACGCAGTGTCGGCTGTCAACTGCCGGTCTGATCCCCGACCTCCCCGTCAGAGGTGTCACTCACCTTCGCTTCACACCCATTGCCTCACATCTTTTAGCTTCTTTTTTTTTTTTTTCGGAGGCATCCCTGGACTAAATAACGACAAGTTGACGTTTTTCCTCCGACCCTTTCTCTTCCTCCATGTGGAGCTCTTTCTCACTGTGGCTCAGTGAGGTCGTAACTCTTCTCCTAACCTGCTCCAGTATCTATCCACCGAGGTCAAGGCTCTTCTTTTCCCCCGGCACCACCTCCATCATTCTAATGTAACTAAACTAAAAGTACCTCTATCAGTCACCCAAACTGCCTCTATAGTGGATGGTGTGTGTGTGTGTGTGTGTGTGCGCGTGTGTGTGTGTGTGTGTGCATGTGTGTGTGTGTGTGCGTGTGTGTGTGTGCGCGCGTGCTGTGAGAAGATGAAACATAAAAGCGCAGCGTCTTCAAATTTACATTTTTTTTGTGGCCTATAATTCCTCAGTAAAGAATAAAAAACTGATCTGAAATGGGGAATTCACTTGAAGCACACTGCATATTACATGAACACATCTTAAAGGAGAATGATTTATATTGTTGTTATTATACAATGTCATACAATGTTATTTATATAAATTATTCCCACTGAACTGAAGACATACGTCTTTATTAAAGTTATCTACAAGGAGTTTTTTTTATTTTGTGTTGATTCTGGCGGCCCCTGTGGACAAAGCCGATAGACTCCTTTTGTATTTGTATCCTTTCTGTTTTCGGTTTTTTTTTTTTCTGGTTTGTCTCGTTCCAGGAACAGGGTTAGTGAACAGCGAACATGTTACCGTGGTTACTCCTCTCTCAAACTCGTTGCCGACTAATTTGTAACGATGTTTTGGGCGCCGCTCGGACGGAGACGGACAGAAGTGGGGGTTTTATGTCCAGTGGGATATGTGCTATGGTGAAATCTACTTTGTAGGATCAAATTATGGTTGTTTTTTTGTTTTTTTTAATGAGATTTGTTGGCAGAGAGAGAAGAAATATAGAATAGCAGCAGGCGTTGATGGGTTTTGGTTCTGCAGTGGAGTCCATGTGCTCGCGTAACGACAGCACCACTAGCCCTGCTTCGTCGCAGGCATTCACAAACAAATTTGCAACACCTCAAATACATATTTTCTCCTCTCATACTCTTTATCTCCGTCACTAATCCTCCCACCACGAACACGTACACACACAAACTAGAACAAACGCGGCAGTGTTGTTTCCCTCCATGGTTTCATAAGTAAATTAGCTCCTAACACGAGTTAAAAACAGCCGTGCCTCGGGGATGCTTTTCTTCTTTTTTATTTATTTATCATAGGTGACTGTGCGATATAGAGCAAAGAATCCATGAATGTAGACTGAGCTTAAGAACAGGAGAGCTCTGTGTGTTAGTATTACAGTATATCTGTGTGAGAAAACGTCAGACGCAATAGTCAGACACACTGCACATGCCCTGAGCGCGGCGCTGTCTCGCTCATGACAGACAGCTCCGGTAACAGGACGCCACTCACTCCCTCTGACTCATGCACGGCCTCGTGCCCCGTCACCGGGCCCCGACTCGGCCCCGGGCCTTGCTGAGGCCGCGGACGAGTGGCTGTCGTGCTGCAGTCATACAAGGCATTTTGTTGGAAAAGGATATTGGGAGGGGGGGGGGGGGGTCAGAGGGTGAGGGGGTTGCATTTCTGTCTTTTGGACTACAGTAGTCTGTCACCGACACTGAGAGCTGATGATGAAGGAAACCGCTGGCAAAGGCCCCATTGTGAAAATGACTGGTGGCGAGCAAAGGGACAAAACAAACCACCAATCCCCCCTCTGATACGAGGCTGACCCCTGCAGGATAGGAGGGGAAATGCTGCGTGGTTGGCATCTCCTTTAGGGCCAATGTCCCCCCCCATAAAGCCTGAAATCAACCTGGCTGCTAAGGTTTGAAATGGTATGAATACAAATGAGACGGCACTTTGTGGGCCACATATCGAGTTACCGTGACGACACCAAAACACGTTATGTACAATTGTGTTTTTTTTTTATTTTGCATTTTAACTCCTTGATTTGAACGTCTTCCAGGTTCTTTCCTCAGGAGACGGGACTTGATTATCAAAACTATTTACTTGTTTTTGAACAAAAACAGCTCCAATAAGCGAAATTAAAGGAAACGGTTAGTGACTCTGCTTTCATGTGTTTTCATCTTACATCTTTAATGTTAATGTATTCTCTGCACATTTTGGATGCGGGGCTGAGCACACGTGCCGTCCTCTTTGTTTACCTTTGTTTTTCACGCCTCTGGGCCTTCCGCTGGTAGCCCCGTGTTCTAACGTCAGAAAGCTATGAATTGTGGGTAACTCCCTCAGGCAAAGTCTGCAGAAATGCAGATTTACAGCAAAAGTGTGCATAAAAAGGGCTCAGACGACAGACGATTTGACAGCGGGACAGCTCAAAAACCCCTGATGTGCTTTTCCCGGGAACGTGCCTCAAAGTCCGCGATTGGACGTTGAGCTTGGGCCTAAATGTGCCGTGTCACAAGATGTTAGTTGACAGAGACGGGGGTGTGAATCTGTCCAGTCGAAGCCAGGAGATGAAAGTGCAAACTCACTGAAAAACACACACTGCACAAAAAACAAGCCTTCTCCTTTTGTTACGATGATTAATGGCATCGGAGTCCGTGTTCCTGCTGCTGTGATGTGACGAGTGCAAAAACAACAAACCCCAGTGCGTCTTGTTCCGGGGACGGACCGTTCGTCACGCGCCATCAGGCTCGGTGTCCGTCAGTCAAACGTCATCCACCATCAGATCTCCGTCTCAAGGCACATACACGTGAGAAGAGGAACACGCACGCATGCCAGACATCAAGTCTGAGCAGCCTGTTGGCCTCCAGAGCCGAACCTTAGAAATCCGTCACCAGGTGACATTTCACTTCACTGCAACAGAATCTGCAGACTTAAACCTGAGTGATCTCTCTTTACCTCTCCGATGACCTCGTCACGTCTCTCGCTGTCTCTTTATTTCCGTTTTTATCCCGTCTGTCTGCGGGCAGCGGTCAAAACCTACGTGAGTACAAATACGTGGGATTGGCGTGTTTCTACTCGGGTTTATGGTTTTAGTTTCAGCTCCACTTCACCCCGCTCACCCTCCTGACCCGACACCCCGCAGCACACGGCCACCTACGCTCTCCTCTTGGGATGAGTTTACATCTCAGTTACAAATTAATATGATTCACTGCCCAGAGTCACTGTCAATTGGGAAGAATAAACAAAACCAGACGGCAACAGAATGAGCTCGCTGTGGCGGAAGCGAGAGTCATCTGATTGATATGAATTGAATCTGATGTGACTGCTAAGATAACTTTGTAATATTCCACAAACGATTCCGTTACGATAGCAATATTTCTATAACAACGTCTGGACCACATGCACGCTGGATATGCACACACACACACACACACACACACACACACACACACACAGCTCAGACTGTTGTGTCATCAGAGCCACGGTCTGACCGTGTAATTGCGTAACCTGTAAAGACCTGCTAAATAATGCACGGTCAGACTAGACATGGGCAGCGTGACGGAAAACCTTACCTCAACTTTGTCTTGCCAAAGACTGGACAGTCCAGAGACAGGACAGATGCTGGGGGACAGTGTGTGTGTGTGTGTGTGTGTGTGTGTGTGCGTGTGCGTGTAGACAGAGAGAGGAAGTAAAAACAAACTTTCAGAATTACAGGCATTCTCACTTTGAGTCTTGCTGAGTGAAATAGTGACTGTGACTGTGCAAAAAAAAGAAATAAATCCTGATACAAAAATCTGTTTCAGGGGTGAATGATAAATTGTCAGAATATATCTTTGTGCTTTAGCTCTCTGCGTGGATTGATTATGAAAAATGAGGTAAACCCAGGTGATGCGGTTAGTATCACCCACTTAGTTCTGAGACATAGGCTTATTTACTTTTTATGGATTTTAGTTCAGCTTTTAATCCTCTTCAGCCTTATTTATTATTTACTAAAATGAAACAGATAAATGGATATTCTTTTATTTATTCGTATTCTTTCGTGAGGGTTCAGTTCTGTCCCACTGTCACATCGTTGAGTGTTTCAGTCTCTGGCAGAGATTTTGATCCCTTTATGAACCCTTTCCGTAAGTCAGCATTAGATGCAAACTTTGCCCAAGGGAATTACCCACAATTCATAGCAATGTGACATTAAACACGCAGTTACCAATAGAAGCACGGAGCCGTAAAAAAAGGAAAACAAAGAGGAGGGCACATGGGTGTTCAGCCCCGATAAATTACATTTACACAACAACATTAAGGATTAAAGATGAGACATGAAAACAGAGGAATGCAAGCAGAGATTATATATATATAAAAAATATTTATTCAAACATTTCGCTTTGTTATTGAAGCTGTTTTGACAAAAACGAGTAAATAGATTATTTTAAATGACGTAAAAGCTTGGAAGACGTTGAAATCAGGGAGTAAAAAAGTATAAAATAAATACCCACAATTGTACACAATATTTTTCTACGTTGTCATGGTAACGTGATATGTTGCAACAAAGTGCTGTCCCATTTCTATTTACACCATTTCAAGCCCTCACAGTCTCTCACACTCAACCACTTAACAGGTGAGGTCAGTGAGTCCCTGAGGGTTCAGGGTGCGAGGCCTACGGGGGAACACTGATGTGCACATCGACAGCTCGCAGCACATGGCATGTGCATGTTGAAAACCTTTATTGGTAACCCGTCGGTACAGTTGAAGTCTAAACTCGCACGTCTTAATCAAACGGCCACGAAGATCATAGGGAGAACAAAGAACAATACTATCTTCAGGCCTGATAGGAACAATCTGTGCTCAGGGAGGCAACGACCCAACACATATTCTGAACCCTGAATTCAGCTGTTGCCTTCAGGCAGACGGTTCAGAATGACAATCTGTAAAAAAAAAAATGTATTCCATCTTCCATCAAATTATTAAATAGCAACAAGTATTATTACACGATGTGATTTTACTGGAGAATAATATATTGTGACTTGATTATTTATCATCTGTGTTGATCACACCTGGTTTTAATATTTATTATTTGTAACTATTGTCGACATGTGTACTAAAGCAGATTTATGCACGAGTGAATGTCTGAGTGCATGTGGATTGTGAAGCTGGCAAAGTGTATTGTGTAATGCAGCGGCTTGGAGTCAAAGACAAAGTTCAATAAAGTATATTGTATCTTATCTTATCTACAAGGACCGGGCCCAAGGGCCTTCCTGGCCTTCACCCACAAAATGTAACTCAACCAGGAAGAGACTCAAAATGACCAAAACAAATGACTACATGGAGACAATAAAGAGACACAAAACAGCTGCAGAGTGACACAAAGACCACAAAAAGACTCACAGCTATAAAAAGGGGCAGAACAACAACAATGTGACACAAAAGAAAAGGCTACAAATAGACCAAGACAAATTAGAGATGCAAAACAGCTGCAAAGAGACACAAAGAGACTCACAAGTATGAAAAGAAGCAAAACAACCAAATAAAAATACACAAAGAAAGACCACAGAGACACAAAATGACGACAAAAACACTTACAACTATGAAAAGAGGCAAAACAACCACAAAGAGACACAAAATGACTACAAAGAGACAAAAACAACTAAAAAATGCAAAACAGCTGCAGCTGAGGTGCACAAAATGACGACAAAAACACTCACAACAATGAAAAGGGCCAAAACAACCACTAATAGACACAAAACAACCACAAAGAGACACAAAACAACCACAAAGATACACTAAACAACCACAAAGAGACATAAAACAACCACAAAGATACACTAAACAACCACAAAGAGACATAAAACAACCACAAAGAGACACAAAACAACCACAAAGAGACATAAAACAACCACAAAGAGACATAAAACAACCACTAATAGACACTAATAGACACAAAACAACCACAAAGAGACATAAAACAAAAAGAGGCTAAACATCTAATGTGAATAATTGTATTTGAATATTACAGAGTTGGAGGGGCCTTGTGCATGTGTGTGCCCGGGGGCCCGTTGTGTGATCCGCCCGTGGCTCTCTGGTGTGTACCGCTTTAGGAACCTGTCTCAAAGTCCCTCCTCTTGCAGGAAGAAACCTAAACTTCCTGCTACGTCGCTGGACGATCTTCCTGCTCCTGAAAGCTAAACAGCGAACATGGCGACCCTCCTCCTCCGCAGACTGGCAGCTCGCAGGTGCTCGTCGAGGCCGTGGATCGGAGCGATTCTGCGGGGAACGCACGGCCGCACGTCCGCTGCGATCCCCCGGGGCGGACCGCCGCCGCTGGCCGGCGACGGTCGCCCTCTGACGGCGTGCAGCCGCGCACACGGCCGCGGGCTGCACACCAAGGCGGCGGGTCCAGTGGAGGTGTCTCTAAAGCGGTTAGAGGGGGAGGACGATGGTAGGAGAGAATCATGCAGCCATGCAGTTAAAATGCACGCGCACTATTTGACAGGAGCCTTTCAGTCCCCACAGCATGCTGTGTTGGAATCTGTATGTAACGTTACTTCATGCAGCATCTGCACAAATATATGTGTGGATAAGTTGTATTCCCACAAGTGCTTGTATTTATGGAAAAATATTTAAATGGGTAGTTGTATCGAGGGAGCTTGTTTAATCATTTTAGTTAGCACGATTATACAAATTATTCTCTGTATGAATATGGACCACGGGTCTGTTTTACTCACATTAAGCGTAAACCTAAATGTTTATTCTTTCACAGTTTGTCTGAGTTGAAAAATCTTATCAGAACATTTCTTGGAAATGCTGTGACTTTATGGAAGCTCGGTCGTGACCAATCAATTATTAAACACAGATAAGATATGAAAATAAGAAAATTAATGCAAAAATGATCTCAAATATGAGTTACGGAGTTAATTTCTCAGACAGAAATAAACTTCCACACTGACTTGACTGTAAGTTATGAAATAGCACATGAAGATCACAGCGTGCTGTACGGAAGCCCTGAGAGGAAAGTGAGAATATATTCTGGTCTCCTTCTGTGTAGACTCTATCTCCGTCTGACCAGTTTTCTCTCCTGGGTTTATGATTTAAGAACCGCTGACAAAATGTTTTGCCAGGATAATCTTCATAAAAGTTTTTCTCCAAACACAAGGTACTTATATATTGTGTGAGCAAGCTTTGTAAATTAAAACTCACCTGGAAGGAAACATTAATGCTTTCAGTCCTATTTAGAACATGCGGTAGTGGTGCAGTTCACCCCCCTGTGGCCGAAATAAGTACTACATAAACAAACACTTAAACAATGACCTTGACAAAAAGAAATTTAAGAAATCCCCTGACAAAATATTTTTATTCACCTGTTTCACAGATGGGGAGGTCGGGGGGGGGGGTAACCTATCCTGACAAACATTTTTTTCACTCACTCTTAAGTTACAAGAAACAAGTTTAATCAGACTTTATAAAAATGGATCACCAGATGTTTTTTTCTCACTGACCTCTCAGGGCTTCCGTAGTCTGACATCGATAACTGATAAACATCTGAAAGTGTGAATAGATTGAACGTAAGTCGCTGCTCTCTCTCTCCTCTCAGGCATAGTGGAGGTGTTGTTGTGCCGACCCAAGGCCAGAAACGCTCTGGGCTATGTGTTTGTGTCACAGGTGAGCAGCCCCCTTCATCGCCACACACACACACACACACACACACACACACACACACACACACACACACTGACTGAGCCATGTGTCCCGTGTGTGCAGATGAGGAACCTGGTGTCCGCGCTGGAAAGCGACGTAGCCGCTCACGTGGTCGTCTTCCGGAGTTTGGTGCCGGGTGTTTTCTGTGCAGGTGAGTTGTTGTTGTTGTTGTTGTTGTTGTTGTTGTTGTTGTTTGGAGCCTCTGGATTCGTGATGGAAGGTCTGTTTTTAAATGACGGTGTGCCGTTATCACAGGTGCCGACCTGAAAGAGAGGGCCGGGATGAACTACGCCGAGTCCGACCAGTTTGTTCACGGCCTGCGATCCCTCATGACTCAGATAGGGAGAGAGAGAGAGTCTCTATGAACCCTCTTCTGTTCATTGTGTCGCCCCGGCAGCGTCGTTGCCCATGCCGACCATCGCGGCGATGGACGGCGTCGCCCTGGGAGGCGGGCTGGAGTTGGCCATGGCCTGTGACCTCCGCACTGCCGGTGAGTGACCTCTGAACCGGACGAGTCGTGCTCTCCTTCTGTCCCCTGCGGTGACGTTAACCGCGTATGAAAAGGGGATGTCATGTTCTCCTCACAGCTGTCACCAGTCCGGTCGTATCGGATCAGAGTCTCGGCGGGAGATAGCAGCCACTTAGGGCCCCTTGTTCTGGACTGACAGGCCTCCCTTCACCCATCGGTGTCCATCAATAAATGAAACCCTCATAAAGGCTCGGGACAGAAGAAGTCTCTTCACTTGTAGAACCGCTTATCAATGTTTTCATTCATTCTAGGTAATGACCGTATCGGATGTTTTTATCTGATGGATTGGACATTTTGTTTACTTTGCAAAGCTCCTTTTATTGTTGCGTTAGTTTTACAAGGTCAGGAAAAATAAAAAAAATATATGTTTTATCTTAAATTATTAGAGTTGTTTGCAGAGATGCTCTGATGCCGATACTGATATCTTTGACAGTAATCCAATCTAATATCTGATATCGTTATTTAAACAAATAACGAAGGTTTTCCTTTAGGCAAAAGTCAGTCATTACAAACTCATGCTTCATTTTGAGGAAACATGCAGAAAATGACGCACAAGACATGGAGAATATTCCAGCCCTCGAAAGTAATCGTTTCACTCCAGCGTACTCGCGTATCTCCCGCGAAGAGCTAAAGGTTCAGGATGTTGAGGGGTTCAGCGTTTTGAGCTATTTTAACCAAAAGACAAATCTAGAAATCCACAGCGGTCGAGCTAAAAGACAAGTCTGTTGTTGTTCCCGCTTCACGCCGTTTTAATGATGCGCCGCTGAGCTCAGGGGACTAATGATGGCTGCCGAGGCCAGGCACATCTGCCCAGCTGTTCATCACGTTGCCGGATCCACACGCGATTGGTTAAATTGGTTGCGGCAGCTCTGTGATTGGCTGAGCGCTGACGAGCTTTGTTAGCAGGTGTTGGCGTCAGAGGCATCAGTCAGACTTTACCCCCCAACACACACACACACACACACACACCTTAATGGCACTCCGCAGCATAGACCTTCAACTGTCCTCTGTGTGTGTGTGTGTGTGTGTGTGTGTGTGTGTGTGTGTGTGTGTGTGTGTGTGTGTGTGTGTGTGTGTGTGTGTGTATGTTTCAGCGTACACCGCACAGATGGGTCTGATTGAGACGACGCGGGGGCTGCTCCCGGGGGCGGGTAAGACGATGAGAGGTCGCACACTCGCACACAAAAATAAATGACTGAGTGTGCAGGTTTTGATTGAGACAAAGCAGCTGTGAGAAGTTGACCTTGACGTGTCTTTTTGTTTTTTTTCTGTGTCCTGCAGGGGGCAGTCAGCGGCTGCCGCGGACCGTCGGCATGGCGCTGGCCAAAGAGCTCATCTTCACAGGTGGAGTAACGGAAACGCTGACACTCAGGATGCTTATCGTTCAGCGATTGGCTTCGGGTATCACACTTTTCACCCGTCTGCCTGTCTGCCTGTCTGTCTGTCTGTCTGCCTGTCTGTCTGTCTGTCTGTCTGTCAGGTAAGCGTCTGGGAGGACAGACGGCTCTGGAGATCGGGCTCGTGAACAGAGCGGTGGAACAGAACCAGAGCGGAGACGCTGCACACGGAGAGGCACTCAGCCTGGCCAGAGAGATACTGCCCCAGGTTAGAGAGCAAAACACACACACACACACACACACACACACACACACACACACACACACACACACACACACACACACACACACACACACACACACACACACTTCTTCTTCACTCCATTTCCTTGTGTTGTCTCTCCCCTCTCCCTCTCTCCAGGCCTCTGTCGCTCCATATTTCTTTCACTCCAGCTCAGATGCCCTCAGTTGGTGGGGCCAGAGTGGCAGTCAAGTGGAGAAATGGACCGCAAATAGCACTACACACACACACACACACTCTCTCTCTGGCTGACATGCCTGTGTTGGTGTGGATTTAGTGATTGACAGCAGTTTGCATTGAATGAAAGTGAGGTATCACGGAGGAGATAATGAGCTGCTTGAGCCCGAGGATTATTCTCTGCGTGTCGTTGTTGCTTCCCGAGAAAAAGTCTTACATTTTCTTTTGAAGACAAATGTTTGGAAAGGTTTTGGAGTCCCAACCGTTGAATTTCGAGTGCTGTTTTAAAGTTACTACAAGGAACTTTTAACTGGTAATGAATCTAAATTCAGTACTGACGCCTCCTATAGGACCTACGGAAGCAAACGAGACCATAGCGAGATTATTGGTGATTTTATATATAGTTATTTTCATGCCCGTTATCGTGTCAGATACTTCTTCAGCTCAGACTGCGGCGGCGGGCTCGGGGGAACCAGAACCAGAACCAGGACTGAGCTGAGCAGACTATCAGACCCTGCAGCAGTGATAAGAGAGGTTTTCCTGAAGGGATTCCTGGTGCTTGAAAACACTCCCGCTTCTGTCCACAGGGGACCGCCAAAGTCCACACAAAATGAAAGTTCCTTGTAGTAGCTTTAAATTGGTGCTCCATAGATTTGGATGATTTGCAAGAGACGGTTAAAAATGACAACAGTGGTCAGAATCTGTGCTTAGTACCTAGTATAGGTAAAACAGTCCTATATTTCCCATAATGCAACCCATCTGTGTCTTTCGATAGACCCTCCCACGTCTGTCAAACGCTCTCTGTTTATAAATGTGTCTCCGAGCCCAGGCCGAGAGATGTGACATCACAATGACATCATCGGGGTTATTTTCCTAGATTTGACAAAGGCCTCCTGCAGAGTCACAGGATATGTTCCAATACAACAATAAGTGTTTTGATCTTGTGTTGTTTTGGTCATTCCTCTTTTTTTTTTGGTGTCGGACATGTTTGACTTTTTCATGGCGACGACTGTAACGGTCTGCACATCAGCGTCTGACTCTCTTTCATCTCCGTTGCCTAGGCTCCCGTGGCTGTGCGGCTGGCAAAGGAGGCGATGAACAGAGGCATTGAGGTACAACGTGATTCATAGATATTTTATTTTATTTTTTAATATTTTACATCAGTGACGGCAGTGACTGAAATCTGTCTCTTCCAGCTCGACATGAATTCAGCAATGGCAATAGAGAGGATGTGTTACTCTCGGGTAAGACCCCCCCCCTCCCTCCCTCCCCTGTTATCTAATGCTTTGAAAACATAATTTTGTGTGTTGAATCGTTACCCATTAATTAACAGAATCCTAGTTCTCGCTCCGACATTTGTGAAACCCTCTGCAGCCGCCATGCCTCCAGTCAGGTCATCTGTCCCCTCCCCCTCCTCCTCCTCTCCCCCCTCCTCTCCCCCCTCCTCCCCCTCTCCCCCTTCTGTTTTCAGGTCATGCACACACGGGACAGACAGGAGGGAATGGATGCCTTCCTGGAGAAGAGAGCCCCGCGCTACACCGGGGAATGAACTCTTCAACTATTGAATTCTCTCTCGCACATAAAACCTCATGTCTGATAGACAATTAACACCCATTGATCTGGTGTGTGTGTGTGTGTGTGTGTGTGTGTGTGCGTGTGTGTACGCACACACAGCCCGGCCGCTGTGTCAATACGTTAGTGGAGGTCAGTGTTTGCTTTGGTGACGTTCAGGGTCAGACTGACGGAGGGAGATCTTTATGGAAGCCCATTGCTGCCTCTGTGATGAAAACCCCAAAAAATAAGTCATTATGAGAAAGAGATTCTCAAAACAACATCTGAAAATATTGAGAAACTTTCTCAAAGTAACGACTCCGTATCTCAAAATGAGAAGTCCAAAACATTTTTAAAAAAAAGTTCATTATTTTTAGATACTAAGTAAAAAAAAATTTCAAATTATGAAATGTTTCAAATTATTTTTGGGATAGCCTACTCAATCATTATTTTAGGAAAGTGTCTCACTAGTTTCAATTGCTAAGTCATTATTTTGTGATTCTCATTATAATGTCTCGCTGGATCTTTTATTCTTCATCCCAGTTTGCAGAAATCTGCTTCCATTTAATCAAAATTAAAAAAAAAAGGTTTTAACACCTCAAACCACACATTTCATACGTCTTCATGTCATCTTTGTAATAATAAAAAAGACAAAACACACACACGCGTGTCCTCTCCAGTTCATGGGAATGTACATTCTTTATTTCCACACTTGACACCGTGACTCCCAGCAGCAACATGGCGCGGTCACAACACATCAGTATCTTTTTCTCCGTCTTCCATCTGGAATTAAACTCTTTTTTTTGGAGGAAAACAAAACGACACCGGCCGACGTTCAGAGGCTCGACTCAACAATCCAACGCATCGGGAGCGACGGAGACAAAAATACAAAACACACAGGTTCTGCTGCTCTTTGCCTTTCTGGTAAAGCCGATGAGATCAGCTCATGCACGATTAGCCAGCTCATACAACTATTGATCCACAGAAAACAATAAGGCCATGATTCACTGAGCAGATGAGGTGGTGTGTGTGTGTGTGTGTGTGTGTGGCTGACAGCTGTTCTAGAGTACCATTAAGTAGCCCGATATCTTAGCTTCATGTCCAATTAAAGACGAGTCATATCGTGACTAACGCAGAGGGTTTGACAGGCGTTTGTAGAAGCAACATTCTTTGTGATTGCATAGAGGATGATGTCGGGGCCTAAAGGAGAAAGAAGACCTCTGAAGGAGAAGGAGAATGCGTCTCTGGACAGTGGAAGTGTACCTGGTGGGATTCTAATGTTTTCACTTCAGAACTTTAAAAAAAAACAAAAAAAACACATGAATATTTCCCATATATCTCTCTCTGTTTACTTTGCTCTTAATCATAATTCTCAGATGAAACAAACAACGGAACACACATTATAATAATTTCCATGCAACCAATACTGAACAACTCCACGTCCCGTTTCGGTTTTCATTTTTCTATTATGTACAAATTACATACAAGGTATTTTAAAGATGCAGCTACTTGTACAGACGTACGTACACACATGCGCTCACACCGAAGCTCGGTCTCGCGTATGAAAGCACAGCGAACAAACCCGATATATACACAAGTTTCTCAAAGAGAAAAACACAGCTGTGACTCGACGGCACGCGTGGAAATCCGTCATGACGATACCGACCAAAATCATTATCACCATTTGTGTCCAGAGGGGAAGCTTACAGTTCACCGGATACGAGTGATCGAATCCTTTCAACTCATTTTAACTCTGCTCTGGATCTTCTGGATTTAGGCGGGAGGGTTGGGGGTTGGGGGTTTGGGGGGGGGGGCAACACGTTTAAGGAAAGAAAAAATAAACTGGAGCTTCTCAGAGAGATGTCTGTAATTTAAGGGTTTTCATCTTTTAACATTTGGAACATTTGAACCCAGTGAACTCCGCCCACGGCAAGTGTCCCGTCGCGTCAAATCAAAAAGGCATTAGCTGGTTTAAAAAAAGAAAAAGAAAAAGACTAAATAAAGAGGAGCGCAAGCGGCAGGGTCGAGGCCCCCGGAGGCGCGAGTTTCAGTGAACACGACGCTGCCACGAACAAACAAGCGGGCGCGGTGCGAGCGTTCAGACTAACTCCAGCATGCTTGGGCTCAGAGCGGCGTCACGCGCACGGCTAATGAAGCTAAAGCGACCGACTCCAGACAACCAGAGCCCTGGGAGACAGACGGGAGAGGGAGGGTGTCGAGAGCCCTCAAACGGGGATTTGTACGTGAGCGCTGATTTATTTTCTCTTTTCTTTTGGTGTTAAAATCTTAACTGACAACCGGTTCTCATAATTTAAATTTTCTTTTTTCTTTTTTTTTTTTTAAATCACAAGAAACAAACAAAGAAAATAAATAAATTTAGTGTGTGTGTAAAGAATTGCGGCGTCCTTGACCTCTAGTGTTTCCTTGATGAAGGCCCCTCTGTGGGGGGACCCAGCGTACTCGGTCGGGGAGCCTCATTTTCTGAAAGAGAAAAATGTAAAAAAAAAAAAAAGACTTGAAGACCAGCGTCCACTGCGAGGCCGCTGCCTCACACACACACACACACACACACACACACACACACACACACGCACACGTGGTCGCTACTCGGAGCGCGGGCCTTTTACCTCTGGGAGGCGATCGCGGCGGCGGCGGCGGCGGCCGGCTGGCCGGTGCGGGCTCGGTGGCGCTGCAGGCTCTCCAGAATGCTCTTGGCCAACAGTTTGACGTCTTTGTGGGTCTCCGCGTTCGTATGAACGAGCTCCAGCTGCTGCAGGCCGCCCTCCTCCAGCAACATGCTGCAGTAGCGAGCGGCTGTGGAAACACAGGGGGGGGGGGTACACGACACGTCTGTCAGCCGTTTGGGCGAGTGGACGAGGGGCTGCCTCACCAGATGGCAGTGAGTCACGAGGGAGTGACCTCATTTATGAAACTAGCCCAAACAACTAGTTGTGTATTTGCATGCGTCCGTCTCACCGTTCTTGCTGCAGACGTGCTGCATGGCCCAGGCCGCCCACAGCTGGACACCGGGGGTGTGAAAGCACTCCAGCAGGGGGAAGAAAGGGTTAAAGGACCTGAAGAACGAGACATAAAGGATAGATGTAGTATTTAAGTCTGTCACCTGCTCTTGACTGTATCTTCTGGCTTTCTCAGAAAGAGCTGAAAATGAACTAGATATACGTCCTTCCTTTACTTGTGTCACAGGTAATGAACGCTGATTCAGGTTTTTAGTCGTAACGTCTGAGTAATATATTGATTTAATTATTTTTCTGCTTTATTATGAGCCTCTTTTTTGACCGGAAGAACTCTCCCCAGAAACCTTTAGAGGAACTAATTGCGTTCTGGCTGCAGGGTTCAGGGTCTAAATTTGTCTTTTTGTTGTCGCTTTCTGACTTAATTAAAAAAGAGAGGGATAGAAGAGAGAGAAAACGTTATTTTCTGATTGCATCGCGGCGGTTATGTTCTAAAGCATAAATAACGAACCATCAAACACTCAACAGATGCATTTCATTCATTACTGCTGCTCACTATCAGTAAATAGTTCATGTGACAAAACCTTGGTTTATTTTATTTTTGAAACACCTTTTTTTTTTTTTTTTTTACATGAAACGAGTGGACATGCTGAGCTGCAGAGTGTTTTTAAAAACCCGGACCACCAGCAGCTCTCGTCCCGCGTCGCGTTGCTTTTTGCGACTAAAATGAAGAAACTTTCGGGTGGAAATGCGTTTAGAGAAGCCGCGTCTCACCTGTAGGCCACCATTTCACACTCGGGCGCGGGCCACTTCATGATGACATCATGCTGGAGAGACACACAAAATACAGAAAACTCAGACAAACTTTTCAGAACAACAGTAACGGCAGCATCCGTGTGTGTGTGTGTGTGGCGGGGGGGGGTGGCCGAGCGGTTTCCTACCAGCTGCTCCAGCAGCGAGGCCCGGAGCTCCCGGCTGAGCGTCCAGGCGTCCTCTCCTCGGGACGTCAGGTGGGCGAGGATGCCCGCGGCGAAGTAGCTGACCTCCACCTCCGAGCTGTGCAGCAGGGTGCTGATGTGGTCCAGGAAGCCCTGCACCATCAGCTCCACGTGCAGCTCCCCGACCTCGGCGATGTTGTTCTACGCGGCAAAAGGCGGAAAGGGGAACAATGACCTCCTGATGTTGTTAATTCATTCCGTTTCCATGAAAAAGGGCAACGGGCGAGCGGTGAACTCACCAGCAGGCCGAGGACCTTCTGCTGAATGGAGGACTCGTTGGGGAAGGACTGCAGAGGGGGGAGGTGGGAGTGGGAACAAAACAACAGTGAGTCAGCCGGCCCCTCCCCCCCCAAGGCACTCATACTTCTTCAGAGCAACAACGTGATGATCAACGAGCGCTCCACTCTGCCCCGAGTGCTCGTGGAGGTTTGTTTACACGTTGACATTTCTGTGTACCTCTAGGACTTTGATAAACAGGTCCAGGCCCTGGTTCTCGATGAAATGGCGGCAGGTCGTCGGCGACTCGTCGGTGAGGTTCCAGAGGGCGCTCAGCGTGAACTTGAGGGTGGCGTCCACGACGCCCTGAGTCGCCTTCTGACGCACAATGTGGAGCAGTTGCTGCGGTGTGGGGGAGGGAGCATATCGGCCGTGAGAATAATACTCATCTGTCATTAGATGATCAGAGCCGATGAAAAGAGAAGCGTACCTTCACGATGAACAGCTCCGCTCCCAGCTGAGCCGTCTGCTCGGTGGACAGCTGGGGAAGCAAACGTCTTGGCGTTTAGGAAACACCCGACAGGAATGCATGAATCACCGCCAGCGCGATGTATAAATACACAGTGCAGCGTTTACCTTCGCAGCCAGTATGGAGATGATGGCCACGGCCATCCTCTGCATGTTCTGGTCTTCGTGGTTGCAGAGCCACTGCATCACTAGTTTGGCAGCTTCGAACCTGCAACACGGGGAGAGGAGGGAGCGATCCTCTGTGTTATGTAACGACCGGGTCAGCCTTTGATGCATTTTGTCTTTGTACCCATTCGAAATGTACTTCACAAATGAAAAATGACGGCGTTAAAAGAAGCATTCGTCACCTGTTGAATGGAACCTCCTGCAAGATGCGATCGCTGCACAGAGACAGCAGGCAGTTCTTCTGCAGCTGCAGACGGAGAAACCCCAAACGGGCATCAGTACAAAAACCCGGGCAACATCTGACCGCAACGACCTCACACACTTTTTCCTCATCGGTTGTGTTTTGTTCCACGGGGCCCAGTAAAATGTGATTTAAGAAATATTGTCCCACTCCTGCGAAAAGTCAACGTTATATGTTCTGTTTTAAAACGATATCCAGTAAATGCATAAGCCGTGTGACTTCCCACAGTGACTGGTTCATATCTCTGCGTTTGGTTCCAGTGAAGGTCACACTGATTTAAATGTTTGATTACTGGTTAACGAAGCACAAAGGTCTTGCATTGCACTGCATTCTCTATTTGCTCTCCATCCACGGTGAGAAGAAAAAAAGGAAGCTGCACTATTGTTTGAGGGGAAGTTCCCCAACACAACAGAATCTTCAGGCTACACAACGTTAGTTTGCATACAATTTTTCTTGTCCTCTCTCGGATTTAGTGTCCCACCCTGAGCCGAGAGCCCCCGACACCCGGGCTGTGTTTGAACATCGCATGCTAACGTACTGCGTACTACATACCAAATCAGTACGCACTTCATACTGCCTACTATACTAACAATTAAGTATGCCAATACCAGCAGACTGTCCACACTGAAGTAAACTCAAATACATCCTCTCTCTCCATCACGACTGTATCGATCACAACCGCACTGGTCCGAGCTGCAGTTGACAGAAAACAGTTAATCAACATTTCCTTTGCCTCTCAAATTTAATATTTTCCAGTATTATCACGAGGCAAATTGAAATCATTCAACATCTTCGTGTTAAATATGTTGATGAGAGTACATTACACATGTGTGCTCCTGCGCTTTGCCTGGTTACTGTAGCTTAAAGTCACGCGCCATCACTCGTAATCATCTCATCAAACGGTTCATTAGCCACGCCGTCTGCCGAGCTGCAATGCATGTTGGGAGGGCGGTTGAGTAGATACTCTGAAGTTCTTGCTCATCTAGTGTCCATCTGGACATTTGTTGCACACAAAATCCACATTCTACGCAGTTGGAACGCCGCTTCTTACGCAATTTAACTTCATGCTTAATATGAATAGTATGTTGGTGTATAATTTTGAACACGGTGTCAGAGAAGGCTTCCATTCCCAGCTCACCCTCAAGCTTCAATTATTCAGTAATAGTGGGGAATGAAGTCTGAACTGGCTGAAAACAATCTGTGCTCCACAGCACAGATAGATTAATCATAACATTTATATTAAAAACTGTGTTACTGACTTTTCTTTGGTTATCAGTGCCTTGCTTGGCTTGTCCATTATTGATGGAGACTGGTGACATGCGAGACAAAAGATATTTGATTCGTCATATTTCATCCACGGGATCCCGCGGGCATGACGCTACCTGCTGGTGGTTGGGGAACGTCCTCATGGCCTCCAGCAGGAGCTGAGTGACGGTGCTCAACAGTCGCACTGGCATTCCTGCTGCCAGGTCCTGCTTCGTCAGGTTGAACACACAGGCACTCGCTGCCAGCTGGACATTCAGAGTGGCGGGGTGATTCTTCATGCCCAAAACTACCAGCTAGGAGAAACAAGAGAAGAAGAAAGGAATATTGGGTTAAGTGGACCGATGAGGAAGTCGAAGTGTGCGGAAAGTGAGTGGGGCTTTGACATGATACTCTCTGGAAGGAAATATGACACAATATGTGGCTCAGACATTATGCGCATTGCTTGAAGCTCCGACGAGGAACTTTCATTTTGTGTTGCTTTTGGCGGCCCCTGTGGAGAAAAGGGGAAGTGTTTCAAAGCACCAGAGTCCCTTTGGAAAACCTCTCATTGTACTGCAGCAGGGTCTGGCAGTCTGACTGGTTCTGGTTCTGGTTCTCCCGTGCCTCCCGTGCCTCCCTTCCCTCCAGCGGGCCCAGCAACACGGCTCCGGGGGAGCATCGAGGTGAAGCTCTTTGTCTGAATTTGCGTGGAATCCGACCCAGTGATACCGATGACAAGCATTAAGAATAACCATATACAGATAGCCAATCTTCTCGCTGATGGTCTTGTTTACTTATCTAGGTCATATAGAGGCATCACTATGAAAATTAGGCTGCTTCATAGAAGTTCCACACATTAACTTAAAGTATGATAAAAACAATGTAATATGATAATCTATATTGTTTTCTCTGAAATAAGGCAAAAAAAAAAAAAGAATCTGTTAATTTGAAATGAGAAAAAAATGACTTAATTTCCAAGAATAAGGACGTGGTTTCACCTTGAGGATGTCGGGCCTCGGTTTCTCCATGACATGGGTCAGGCTGAACAGATGAAACAGGGCTTCTCTCACAAAACCTTCCCTCTCACTGTAGCGACGCAGGGCCTCGCAGATCTGGGTCTCGTAGGCTTCTCCCGTTACCTGTTTACACACAAGAGACGCTTTTCTGTAGCGAACCTGCATTTCTACGCGTAACGTTGCAATGATGATGTCAACATCCACACCTACCTTTAGGGTCCCTTCTCCTGAGAGGAAGTCGGAAAATCCAGCGTCTGTGGCCAGAAGTCCCACAAAGGTCATCCCCGGCCTCTCCTCAACAAACGCCTTGACAGCTGCATCTGTGACCTGCAGCGTTCACACACATTTAGCCTGCATGCTTTCTTTGGAATCTAACTGAAATGCCCAGAGACACACACACACACACACACACACACACACACACACACACACACACACACACACACACACACACACCTGTTTCCTCCCAGACACATCCAGGGAAACGAGAGCGGGCAGGATCCCTGGCTGTCCAAGCAGCTGACGAGCCACGTCAGAGGTGAACTGCTTATCGTCGCTGATGTCCAGGTGCTGCATGAGCAGTGTGTGTGTGTGTGTGTAAAGAACAAAACAAGCATGGCTGGTGAAATTGCAGAGAAAGTGTTCTTCTCAGCACGAATCAATCGAACAAAAACAGGCTTAATAGCAGACACGCAGCGCGGCTCTCCTTCCTTCCTCTCACTGACCTGCAAAACATCCAACTGGCCTATGACTCCCAGCAGCTGCGCGGTGCTCATCTCCAGCCTCTTCAGCTGGTGCAGGGTTAGCGAGCGCAGCCGCTCCTTCAGGCCCAGCAGGGGGCTCAGGTTGGTGACCGAGGTGTTGGAGAGATCGAGGCTCTCCAGCCGAGGCAGCGAACACACGTCGACGAGCCCGGAGTCGTAGAAGTCGACGTTGGCCAGAGAGAGGGAGCGGAGGCCCTGCAGGGAGCTGAAGCGATGGCGGATCGGCTCCTCCAGAGAGGACATGGTGAGACCCGTGAGGACGAGTCGCTGGAGGGACTCCTGCGGGACGTTTTGAGGAAGAAAAACAAACAAGTTAAACAAGTTTCAATGACTTTTAATATCACGGGGCGCCCTGAACAGACTCTCCCTTTACCTGACAATATTTATTGGTGGCCAGTCCCTGGAGGATATCCGGAATAGTGAGGTCTGCGTTGACCCTGGCGGCGTCCAGCTCCAACAGCCTGTGAGAGCAGAGGGCCTTCTGGAAGGCCTCCGCGGAGATGCGTGCCGTACGGATGGAGGCTCGCCTCAGCCGCAGGTATTCACAGTTACGAAACACACCCACGGTGCTGTCGTTCAACAGGCCTGCGGTGGAACGAGTTATGTTGTAATTTCTGGGTTTGTGCAGGACTGAGCAGCACAATACCGCCTCCGTTTACAAACAGAGGGTTTTGGTTTGGGTGACAACACACCATCGGATTAAGTGGCTTATGTTTTTGTATTTTTTTTTTCGGGGAAACGAGAAGCTTTTAAAAGAATGCAATATTTGTTTCCTGTTTATCAAGAGATGACAGCAGTTCTTCCGGTTTCTATTTACCGGTTCAACAGGTGATTTGACAGTGTGCAGGAGGCCCAGGTTTACCTTCAGTGGCCATCTTGGCCAGCAGCTGGTCCGCCAGCTCCTGGGGGAAGAGCACCGCCTCCCTGAAGCGCAGCGAGCCGTCGGGCCGCTTCCCGCAGAAACACTCCAGGTTCTGGCTCACGTGGGTCAGACACAGGTCCGCGAGAGCCGGCGGAGACGCCTCGTCCTGGAAAACAAAATCAATTAAAAAAAAAAAAGCATGCATTCAATGTCCTCTGTTGTTTTTAAATGGCGTAATTAAAGAGCACAACTCACCGTGTTTAGGAAACTACAGGCCATGGTTTATGAGATATCTCAGCTTTGCACCGAAAATTTAAAAAAAAAATGCTCAAACGGCTTCGTTTTTTTTTTTTTTTTTTTTGCAGTTTCCGTTTGTTTGCACGTTTTGAAAGACGGTAACCGAGCACGAGACAACCGAGCACCGACCTGACCGTTAGCCAACTAGCTCACTTGTTGTCGCCTCCGTTGAGGGAAATCGCTCTCCGAGCAAACGTGTCGAAAGCTGTCTGCTGCGGCGGAATTCATGTTGTTGTTTTAAATAAATATAAATATATCGACTATAATCCGCAGCTCTGAATAGCGCAACCAGGAAGGAGGACTGTGTGTTGTGTTTCCCTCCACCGGGAGTCAGCTAGTGTCTATTTTTGACAAGACAGACAGTAAACAAAAGGTCACAACCGTCACAACACTGGAAGCGCATTCGCGAAAGGAAAGGAGGGGGGCGGGACTACGGAAGCCTGGCTATGACGGTCGTTGAAAACCCGGAAGTGATCATCAGCAGGAGACACGCCGACAAGCGTGCGATCATATGTTCTTCAGCTGTTTGCAGAGGGAAACTATTGTTATTATATTATTAAGTAATTAGAGTGCACTTTTACAACAACTTTAAGGTAACCGGTAATCGTCTCTATTTGTGTTTTTATTTTTTTTTATTTTATTTTATTTTATTTTAAGGAAACGCTTTAAGGAAACGCTTTTGTAACCCGTTCACCAAGGTCACAAGTGCCGGTGGATGTAGTGCCTAAGTCTTCAGCACATGCGGTTATAAGCAAGTTGAAAAAAAGAAATATGGCTGGACTTATAAACTTTGAAGACGAGAAGGAAGTGAAGCAGTTTCTGGACAATTTGGGAGTGGAGTACAGCTTCCAGTGCTACAAAGAAAAGGACCCCGAAGGTAACTCTCTGAGTGCGCTGTTCACAGACTGGTGGTGCTGAAACACTGGACACCAGCTAGAGATTATAGACATTAGACATTTAATAGACATGCATGTCATGTTTAACATACATTTAGACATAACCCAACCAAGAACAAGACAGCACAGATATTGCCAAATTACAGAACATGAATGAATGAATGAGTTAATATGGGTTGCATTTACATAAGTCTATATATGAAGTGCATTATATACATTTTTGTATGCATTAGTACCATATCAAAGGAACTGAAAAGCAGTGTCATAGACAGCACTGTCCAGTTACTACATCCACTGTTGCTGTTATTTTTGTTAGTTGTAACTTTTTCATCATGGCTACTACTGTCATTGTATGAATCATTTATGTCATATGCATTGAATAATAATAATAATAATGCTGACTTTAACCCGTTAAAGTCAGCTGTCCAGCAGATAAAGATGACTGCCCCGCAGGTCTAAGAGTAAACAGTAGATATTTTCTCAGCAGATTCAAAAGGCTCCTCTCTTTTAGTTCTGCTCGAGATGTAACGTGAATGTTTTGACGTGTGACGTCTGCTCACCGGTTCTCCTCGTGACATGTCGCTCTCAGGGTGCCAGAGGCTCTCGGACTACCTGGAAGGGGTGAAGAAAAACTACGAGTCTGCAGCACAGGTGCTCAAACACAACTGTGAGACGCACGGCCACGGGGAGAGCTGCTATAAGCTGGGGGCGTACCACGTCACCGGCAAAGGTAGGACGGCAACGTGGCTCATTGCTTTCCTCATTTCATCCTCTCTGAGGTTTGCGGTTCCATTGTGCATATGAACGGGACTAAAAGTGTGACATTAAGGATTCAAGCAAAGCACCGTGAACTCTAGATTTATAGACGTATTGAAGTTACCGGTTACATTGCAAGAAACAGTTTGGGCTGTTGTTACTTATGTGGCCAAAATCTTCTCTATATATCTAAATATCTCTATAAAGATATGTCACAATATGGCATGTTTTCTGGTAAGTCAATACATTTAATAGTCTATATGCAACAAATCACATGGTAGCGCCTATAATTGTGTGAATTAAATAAAGAGAATTTTCTCATTTAATCAAGAACTTTAGTGCCAAACTAACATTACAGTTTCAAGTGAAATTATAGAGAAATAATATATATATTTCCAGCTGTACACTGACTAACGTTGACATGCATGCACACAAATACAGAGAAATGTGATTAAGACAATAGTTAGATTTAACGACACTGGGGTATTCCCATCAGAAGGATTTTTGGAAACTTTGTGCTTGTTATCATCAACTAAGACAAATCATGGTGTTGATACCTCCGATATGATTCAGTTGAAAGATGTTAAATTGTCATGTTAAATTATGGCCCAGCCCCACTTGTGATGGGCTTTTTGTTTTCATTTTGTAGACTAGACATTTAATAAAGAATATTGATGAATATTGTCTCCATGTGAACACACTTCTTCAAATGAGTACTTTAAATTGTGATTGTCTTTTATTTCTGTGTCTGATTTGTATTCAAGTGATGGATTTAGAGTTCTTCCCACCAGGTGGCGTGACAGAGTGTCTGAAAACGGCCTACTCCTGCTTCATGCGCTCCTGCCACTCCAACGGAAAGAAGTCCAGGGACGCGTGCCACAACGTGGGCCTGTTGGCCCACGACGGGCGAGCCCAGGAGGGAGGCTCCGACGTCGCGGTCGCTCGGCAGTACTACGAGAAGGCCTGCGCCGACGGCTTCGCTGCCTCCTGCTTCAACCTCAGCGCCTTGTTCATCGAGGGCAACGCCAAGGGGCTGGCGCCGGACATGGGTCAGGCCCTGAAGTACGCCAACTGGGCCTGCGAGCTGGGACACGTGTGGGGCTGCGCCAACGCCAGCCGCATGTACCGATTCGGGGACGGCACGGAGAAGGACGAGAAGAAGGCGGAGGAGCTGAAGAATCGAGCGAAGGAGCTGCACGGCTTGGAGAAGGAGAGGCAGATCAAGTTCGGGGAGTGAACGTGACACTCGATTAAGTCATCGGGGATTCGGTGCACTGTATATACAGTATGTTGTTTTAAAAAAAAGAATGATTAAATGGGCGTGTTTGCCTCACCCGCAGTGTGTCCACAGTCAAATTCAGGGAGTAGTATTGACTATTTATATTGGTAGATTTCAGCCAAAATGTATAAAGTAAATTTAAAAGCAATAAAATGAGTCGTGATTCATGTACAGTACAATATTATATATACAATGCCCTTTTGAAGGACTATGATTTGTGGTATGAACTTATAAGGTTAGAACTTCCATGTACTGTCATCACATCGTCGCGTGCATCAACCTTCATATAGTACTATGTATACATAACCATTGTGTATGGGATGCTGCAGAATTTAATTGACTTTAATTGGAACTAAGCTTGTGTGGTAAACCGTGAACTTGGTTAACAGACGGTAATGATCCAAATGTAATTCAAATGGGTAAATATAGTTTTATTATGATAATTGTTAATAACTCTGGAGGAATTACTCATAATACACAGTCCCAAAATACTCTATTACAAGTAAAATGTACTTAAAGTATCAAAAGTTGGAGTATTCATAATGCAGAGTGGCTCCTTTCACAGTGTTATATTAATATAAAATATGATATTCTGTTTTTATCACTAACAAATACATGTAAGAGCATTTTAATATTGTAGTTGGTCAATGTGGAGCCAGTTTAATATACTTTGTGTACTACTACTGGGTAGATTTGTATAGTACTGCGTGAGCGTAAAAAGTACGAGATGTACCCTTAAGATGTAGTGGAGAAGAAGAAGTAGAAAGTAGCACTAAGTTGAAATACTCAAGTGAAGAAGTAAGTCAAAACTGTGAGTACATGTACTTATTTACATTCCACCACTGGACATAAACAAATATATATATATATATATATTATACCTGTTAGTTTTACACAACTGCGGTTGCACCACAAGAGGGAGTCAGAATCAAAGACATGAACTTTGCGCCCTTTTCAAATCTCACTGGGTGCACGAGGCATCCTACCCCCCACCCCCCAATCCCCTCCCCACCCCAATCTGTCAGCATATTTTAATATATATATATTTTTTATTAGCAGCCTGCTGAATAATGCACGAAAAAAAACAAACAAAAAAAACCATCTTTCTGTCTATTAAGGAACTATAAACTAATCCGGCGTGTTGAGGGCTGATGGGCGGGGCCGCGTGCCGCTGTGCTCCCTCGCTCTCTAGCTCCGCCCCCTCAGCCGTGTGTGTCTCCTCGGCCCTCATTCACAACAGAACACAGCTGTTGAGAGAAGCGCGTCGTCTCGTTCCTCAACGTTCAAAAAAAAGAGAAAGAAAACCCGTCGATGGCCTCGCATGTCCCCGCTGGAATACCAGAAGAAGAAGCCGGAGGAACACGGAGAACTTAACGGTGAGTTACAAGAACAAAGTGGGAAGTTTGTGACCGTTTTTGCGACATCATTCAGAACTCTCCCCCCACCTCTCTCCTCTTCCCCTCCTCCCTCCTAAACCGCCACCAACCGTCGAGGTAGCGAGCTAACGGTTAAGCCTCGCGAGCCGTTTGGATGTGTTTGTTTTTACACTCGGGATGCTCCGTTATCAAAGTGGATCGGCATCCACTAAGAGGCGGGAACAAGGAGCCTAAATTATGACCTGTCCCGTTTTGTTATTTTGTATTATGTAGATTAAGTGTAGCTGGTTTCACAGGTTTATTTCAGCCATTATTTTTTTTCCGTTTTCTCCTCCACCCACGTGAATGCGCGGGTCGCCCCCGCACCCCCGCCGCCCCCCCCACATCGAGAGGAGTTCTGACACGATGGGGGTAATAAATCATGCGCTCCTTCGGCCAAAGCTAAGTTAGCCCGACGAAATCAAGCTAGCGACATGCTAATAATATGGACACCTTTTAATATGGACACCTTATGAGAGGAGAGCCGCGTGAGTTTGCACTTTGTGAATCCTCCCCTGCGGGTTTACTTTGTTTCCCTTCAGTGGGCCGCACCGTGTGCGTGTGTTTCGGGGGACGGGGGGTGCTTTAATGTCCCGTTTATGCACAACATACCTACTGCATGCGCCCTGCTCCGGGAGAGGGGGGGGCTCATTGGAGCTGCGCCCCCCCACCCCCCACGCACAGTGGCTCCCACCCGGGGGAGTGCTTTGGGTGTGGCGTGGGTTCACCCACGAACAATACCGTTCACAGCTGCAGCCACGAGCACATCTATGTTACAGAGAGAGAACAAGTCGTGAGGGTCTAAGAAAAGTTCCATGTTCAGTTTAATGTTTTTTATATATATAAAATAAAACCCACTAATCTCATCAACAACACACGTGTCTGATCACGTGTGTTGAGCAATTATATCAGTTTAAAGCAGTGATGGTGATCAATTAAAACAATTGTGTGTATACAGACCCACCCGTTTATTGATCTTTATCTTTATCTCAGATTGGATTGTATCACAGCTGTGATGAGATGTCACATGAATCAGTGATAACAGAGGGTCTGATACCACCATGTTCTTTGTGAGGACATGAATATCCACAGACCTGTACATGTACATATGTCCACACACTTGAGTGGGCCTGCTCTATTAGCAAGCAGAATTAGTTTTAAGCTGAATTCACGCCCTTTTCACTATTAGGCTGCCTTTTTTCTTCCCATTCCCATTCCCCTACCCAAACCTCCTATCTAACACACTCTTTTATCACGTCCTGTGTTACGTTGCTGTTGCTCGCTCCCAAGGAATGTTCTATATCGATATTTGGTACGGCTGTGTGGCGCTGCTGTTCTCCACACTTAACGAATGACCCAGAGGTCACTCCGGACTCGTGACCGCCGTCGGGCCTTTTAACAGTGCTGCGGTGTCGCGTTATACAGTAAAGACTGGAACCATCTCATTTGGCCTCGGCAGTGAAACGGATGCAGCAGCCAGCCATTCATTTAGATGTACGCTGATAACTGCAGTCGTGCTAGTTCCAAAAGCATTGTCTGATTGAGTGGTCGGATAAAACTCGAGTTAAGACCAAAAAGGGGCAGACGAAACTTGATTATTTCCAAATGCGGGCCTCGATATCTCGGAGAAGGAATCTGCTTGGAATCCCTTTTTGGTTTCCACTTCTTCTGATTCAGGCTACACCTGGGAGAGAGCTGCACGCAGGGAAAGTTTCACCTCCAGGACAGCGGGGGCACATCTGAAACGTTTTCCTCAAGTAGTCTTAGCACCAGGGCTTTGGTTTTAATCCAATAGAATACGGTTGATTCAGTATTCTATCCAGCGTAGAGATTTGTGCAAGTCCCCGTCCCGTCTGTACGCCTATTTGCAAATGCTGCTTTAAAAGATCACTGTGTGTTTTAGGGTTTGTCCTGCTCCTCGTCTCTCTTCCCGACTGTAGACAAAAAGCGTCACGTTGCATATGTGTTGCTTGCCAACAGAAACAATGTGAGCGCCCTGGAGGATGTGCAGACGCACCTCTTTGGTTGGAGCGCCGTTCTCAAATTTTCAATCGCACCACGTTGAGTGTAACGCATATTTATCTACGGCTAAATGATTTGTCTTTGCAAGGATGTAAGCCGAAGATTTCGGGAGAAAGCCGCTGGGAGGATAATACAGGTAGATGTCTGTAGAATCCCCTCAACGTCAGCTACTTTTTTTTTTAAAGGAGCCGTCCACATGGTAACTCCACCTCCACCTTCTGGGCTGAGCTAATCCCAGAGATGCCTCGTGTACGTGGGGCCCATCCATCTGTTCAGCACCGTGGTAGGCTGCTCTGTCCAAGGCCTGTAAATGTGATTAGTTAGAGATTAAGTGTGTGTGTGTGTGTGTGTGTGTGTGTGTGTGTGTGTGTGTGTGTGTGTGTGTGTGTGTGTGTGTGTGTGTGTGTGTGTGTGTGTGTGATGAAACTCCCCTCTCAGAATCAGATCCGTGTGTTTACAAGAGAAAGGGATAAAACACAGTAGGGCTTTTTTTCTTTCTTTGCGTCATCGAGTTCAATCCCTGGTCTTTCTCAGGTTATGTTATTTTTTTTCTCTGCTCTGCATTGCATCATGTTCACTCCACAGTTTATGTGAAATGTTCCCAGATGCATCGCGAGCGCGTCCGCGTGTTGCAATGGATAAAGCTCAGCTTGCCTTTTGGCTTCCCTTCCGAGTGAACGGGCAGTCGTCCTGTTAGCCCCCCTCTGAGCGCTATACATATTCTAGAGGCGTTTTGGGTCTGCATCAAGCCTTTTTTTTTTCTCTCGCTCTCTCTCTCTCTGTGTGACCTCCAACCGGTGCTCGGTGTTGCTCAGTTGCCAGGGTAACTTAATGTCTGGCACATCCATTCAGCACAGATGGAACTGCGAAGTCACATGTCGTCACGCTCTTCCTCTGATGCCGCCCCAGCCTCGGCTCCGTCGCTCCACACACACAGCCAGTCGTCTGTGTTCCTTTTCTGCTCCGGTTTTCATGTCGACCCGGCTTCTCTGTGGCCGCTGGGAGTCAAATAAAAGGCCTCTGCGCTCGACAAGTTGTTTTGGAACACTGATAATGATGCTGTGTACAATTGTGTGTTTGATAAGGTCCTTTTTTCTTTTTATTACGCGAGGTGTTTCTAATGTAGCTGGCAGTTGGGTGAAGTGGGTGTTTGTAGATGTGAGCTTGGCTAGCACCTGACCAGCTGACTGCCTGCGTGCGTGCGTACGTGTGAGAAGGAAGATAAAAGACAAGGATAATGGACGCTCTGGCTTTCACTCCAGAAAATCTCAGAGGCAGGCACTTACATTTCGTTGCGCAATGTGCCTTTTTCTTTTTTTAAAGGGCAATTGAGGAAGTTGTGCAAAAACTGCCTCTTTTATTGTTATGAGTGTGTTTGCCATGTGGTTCCCGCTGTGTTGTAATCCCAGATCTTGTTTAGGAGAAGTAGACCGGTGGCTGAATCTCTCGCACGGACACGCCCACGCTAAACGCACGCCGCTATAGGGCCGAGCGGCGGCGGGAGGCCCGGGGCTCCGAGAACGTTTTAGCCCGAGTTCGACCGCGGATGGGACTGGCTCGCACGTGAAGGGCTACACGGCGGAGTGGACCGCTGCACAACTCTGTCTCTCCTCTCTGGTTACTAGCGTCTCCTTTTCGAGTTGCCTCACTCTCAGTTTTCTTCTTCCATGTTGTGATTGAGGGGGATCTGAAGCTATTTTTAGTCCCGTCTCATCCGCCTAAGATTCACGCGGCGTAATTATTAGGCAACATCCGTCACAATGGCTTGACATAGACCGCGTTCACCGACGTACAAACCCCTTACTTCCTGCTCCCGCCTCCCTTCGTCTTCTCGTCCTCTGGGGACGTTTTGTAAATATGAGATCACTGGTGCCAATACTACAAAATACCTCTTTCAATATCCCATCTTAGTATAAACGCTTCTCTTTCATTTAAATGAGCCACGCTTCTCAAAAACACTTTTATGATTTTGTCATAACACAGTTGAATCTTCATCGTACGATGTATTTTATTCATGAAAAAGCCGACCCAAATACTCAAACAGGTTTGATACCAAGCCGTACTTGTAAAAGTTCATGGTTGTCTGGAGATGTGCTGAGTCATAAAAACTGATCTTTTGAATGAAGAGGCAGATCTCTTCTGACACCATCTGTCATAATTGCTCTTTCGCTGCGACGGCCAACGACAATGCAGAATACATTTAGTTGTTGCTTCTTCTTTTTTTTTTTATAAAATCCATTCCTGCCCTTCTCATCAGACATGCAGCGGATGGGATTTGATAAAACACTGGGTACTTGTACTGCATGGATATTTAAATGTCACAAAAGTTCTTGGGGGTGATGGGGAATATTAACTCAACAATGCGTACCATACATTCTGGTATTTCATGTAATTTGAGATACCTTTACCAGTTCCCCATCCATGCCTTTTGTGTAAGGTAACTCTTATATCCTCGTTTTTAAACTTGGCAAAATTCATCAAACAATTTGAGGAAACCCCGGGGCTTCCCTGCCTTGCTTTTGGCCGAGCGCATGGGACTGTGTGTCTTTGTTCGAGTGCAGCCAGTGTTGAAGCTTTGGTCTTTGCCTAAAGTGGCCTCCGCCTTGTTTTATTCACATTTATTCATAATCGGGCAGGTCCAGACCAGTACTTCACATGGAGCATTTCTCTGTGTCAAATCGCGGTAAACTCTGTTTTCATGGCCGTGTTATGTTGTCTTTTTATATCACAGCTAAAGGGGGCGAAGTTTGGCCCGATGCAAAGCGGAAAGTCATTAGAAGTTATGGAAGTTGTAGACGCATTCCAATTTAAATCTTTTTTTTTAAATTCGTAATGAATAATAAAAGAACCCTCCTTGGCGGGCTTCATCCACACCCTGAAGCGGTTGCTACGGAACGAACACTAGCAGCAAGCTTATTTCTTTTTTTTACGCTAGCGTCATATTGATTTCATTATTTGGCTCTTTTTTTTTTTATTATTTACATTGTTTGTGTGTAACCACAGAGAAACTGCCCAGCGTCGGTAGGATGACTTTGATAACTGCTTGTGCCAGGTTCTCCTTTATTTGTTGTTAGGTGGATGCGTGTTGCTCGGTGGGGTCGAGGACGTTGCTCCACTTTCCTCCGGCCCTTGGCTTCGGTTGCCAACAGCTCCGGAGAGAGGTTTTCACACTCGAGGCCTCTCACGGCCACGACCCTTTTTAAAAAAACAAATCAATGTGTTTTAAGGTCATCAGCTCAGCCCGCCTAGCATGTGTGTGTCAGCCAGTGTTGGTGTGTTTGAGGCCAAGAGGTCGGGGGATAGGGGGTCAAAGTTGAGTTTAGGGACAGGGCTGTAGGCGGTGCAGAATGTCAGCTGTGAGGGTCTCGTTCCACCTGACACTTCCACGCTGCTCTTCTGCCTCCTGTGTCATGTGACTCCGCATATCTGGAATATTCTCACCAGAGGAAGTTTCAAGGCAGCGGCCTGCTTAAAGGAATATGTCAAGATCGGTGTTGCGGTTGACAAGCATGCTTAAGTAGGACTTGTAGGATTTTTCAGTCGCGGTTTGTAAACGCAACATTCAGAGTTGGCCCCCGACTCAGCGAGGGTAGCGGCGCTTGCCAGCGGGTGAAAGCCGACCCCAGATTCCCACACTCATTTTGGCACGAGCTTTGTCCGCTTGGCGCCTCGCCATAATTGCATTTGTTTCTCTCGACGTGTCCTCCATTTTCGTAGCTTCCTCTTGGAACACGTGCGTACGATCTGGCGTGGAGTCTGACGCCCGGAATTGTCCCGAACACGAACAAAAATTTAAATAAAAGAGCAAAGGCAGAGGGCGCGGCCTTTGTAACAGACGCCGCCACACACTTAGTGGATGGTGATTGAGAGGGATTATTTATTGCATGTGTTTATATATTGTTTTTGTTTTTTTAAAGGAAAATCAGACTTTAAATGGGCTTTAGATCGGGAAAGAAAGCCCTGGGGTCCCCTCGCGGCTATAAACAAAAGACAAAATATTAGGAACACCTCTCAGTTTTACGCAAGGCTGTTAACTAGAAACCGGGCGTCATCCATCACACCGCGGCTCGTAAACTTCATCCAAACCGAGTGAGTGCACTCACATTTCAAATATGCCGGAGCTGATGCTCGTACTGCTGTGTGTGTTGTGTGTGTGTGTGTGTGTGTGTGTGTTTGTGTGTGTGTGTGTGTGTGTGTGTGTGTGTGTGTGCGCGCGCTCAGGTGTTCTGAGTAAAATGGATGTCGGCGGGAGTATTGTGGTGTTTTGTTCTACAGATGCAGGCTGAGGACGAGGCCGTGACCCCCCCAACCGTCCCAATTGTACACAAACCGAGAGCTGCCGCACCCTTCCACTTCCCCTTCACATTGTCCTGATCCACCAGACGAGGCCTTTTTCTCACAACACAGCCTCATCTATCTGTCTAAACCTGGAGTGTTTTTGGCCGAGAGCTGAGCCTTTGGCTATGTCATGGAAACTCGTGAACTTGGTCCTGATCCCTGCCAAAGACAATAGATCAGATACAGACAAACATGACTCCTCCCCCCCACCCCACACATTTTCTTTTGCACCCTTTCCTCGCCGTCAGACCCCAGGTGGTCTGCTGGCTTTTTGGCCTTTTTATTTTTTTAGAAACCGTGTAAAATATATACATATAAAGCCTCAACCGCCGCACCTGTTATGGTTTTTATCTCGCCTCCTTTCCATCCCGCGCTTCTTTGATGAGTCGAAATTGATGATTCAAAGACGTGTGTTTCTCTGTGTCGCCTCAAAGAAATGCGTTTGGTTTTGTGTGACTGAGACAACCTGTTTCCTGTCTCCTTTTGTCAGGTCTCTCCACAGGTCGGGTCTTGACATGCAGACAGTAACTTGCACTCACATGCCCTCTGTCTCACACACACACACACACACACACACACACACTAACTGTCAAACTGGGTGTTAATTCATTCACTCACACTGTTTTTGCATTCAAAGTCACCTGACGTGAGAGTACAGTGAAACTCTTTTGCTTATTCCAGACAAGGCAGTTACAGAAGCAGCACAGACTTTACTTAACACAATTCAGATGGAACACTAACAGTAAGGTAAGTTTATTTATAGAGCACATTTAAGACTCTATGACAACTCAAAGTACACAGAGAACAAATAAAACAGGAAAAAAAACGACAATTCACTTGCATACAAGTGTACGTTTTATTGAATGTACATTTTCAACAATCAGCATATCGACTGTCAATTTTTAAGTAATCCTTTATGCAAAAGTGGCAGAAATGCTGTTTTCAGCCTTGAATATACATGTTTCCTGCTTTTCTGTTTTATATCTGTTTTTATGTATATGTACTATGTAGAATATCTTTGTTTTGTCAGTCCAAAACAAAGATATTCAACATAGTATACATAACTAAACGATTAATCAATTGAAACCAGAAAATTGGCAGAGTAATTGATATTAAAAATAGTCACTAGTTGGTGCCCTAATTTAAAGTAAATTTCAGAATATTTGGCAAAGAAAGTTAAAAACTTGTGTGCATTTCCCTTATTACTAATAATGAATAATAATAAGAGGCAACGCTCCAAGAGTAGAAGCTATTCATTTGCACCTTCCCACATAATATGGCATCTTCGCAACTTTCATGAATTAATTTGTTTCCTCCCACCACACATCGCACACAGGTGGAATTTTTTTATCTGCTCCTAGTTTATTTTCGTTTTTGTGTAAAGAATATTTGCGATATCGATGAATGCGTTGAATTCCTGGAAGTTCTGTTGAGTTTTTGTTCATGCAAATTCAAAAGACGGTGGAAACTCATTTACAGATGCGACAGACCGACATTTGATTGTGCCTTTTTTATTTTATTTTTTTTATGTGAAAGGATAACCTCAACGTTTTTTTTTTTCTGGTTACCTTTTGTCTCATAGTTAGAATCCGATAAAGCTGGGAGGATTTAGGGAAGAGAAGAGGGAATGGGGGAGACACAATGTGTCTCCTATTTTTAGTCAATAGATGAATGTTTAGCAGCACATGCATCCTGTCTGTACTCGTCCTCCGAAGAGAACAGAGGCTGCAAACCAGTAGTCGTCTGTGTAGCTCCGGCACATATCGGCTGTCTGTGTGCACAGAGTAGCCCCTGGCCATGCTGCACTGTGGGGGGAGAGGGGGGGGGGGAAAGAAAAGGGGGTGTGAGGGGCTCTTTTGAAGGGGGAGGAGAGGGGATGAGGGGCAGGGGAGGAAGGGCGAGGGCCTTGAAGAGATACAGCTGTTTCTCCGGTCTCAGCTGTTGCTCCTCTTCCATTTGATGCAGGCTCAGTCCCCCCTTCCTTCCCCTCCCCCCTCTCTCTCAAGCACACACACACACACACACACACACACACACACACACTAACTGGAAGAAGCACACAGTGTAACATTGTTCTGCCTCGTGAGAAAGATGAAACAATCAATCTTTCATAGCTGATATCAGATGGGAATAGTGAGCACTCGCCATATTAGTAAGTAAGAGAGGCAGCCGTGACCAGATTAGGCCAAAATCTGTCCCTCTGTTTTCATCACTTTTTGTTTGGCTTCGTCTCTCTGTTTCTTTCTCTCCCACGAAGTTTGATGGGCCCGGTTTTATTTTTCTTAAAAAGTATTTGATAAGCTCTTCGGCTCCTCCTGTGTGTGGGTGTCATGTTTTGTGACCTCTGACCTAGTGAACTGTGTGTGTGTGTTTGTGTGTGTTTGTTTTCATACCCCCCACCCCCCCTTTGACCAGCTTTTGGATGCAGCTCTGATTCTCACAAGTGTTGGGAAGTTGACACACTTACCCCCCCACCTCACCCCCCCCCCCCTCTTACTCCACGCTTCCCCTGCTTGTCCCTCTTGGCAGCGCTCCCTTTTGTGTTTTTAAGTTGTAATTGGTCATTTTATCAGACCCTGGAGACGGGGCAATGCTGTGTTAGGGGAAGTCATGCGTGTAGCACTGTGTGTGTGTGTGTGTGTGTGTGTGTGTTCAGCTGTAACAGGAGGCCTGTTTTCTCAGTCTTGCTCAGTTAAGCAGGTTCAAAGTGACTTGAGTCCTGGATCAAAACTAATCTTAAATGCTCAAAGGCTCATGGAGATATTGTCAGCTATCGTTTCCCTGCTCTTTGTCTTACTGAAAACTTCATACACATGATATTGGACCGACAGCAGCTTGGCTACAGCGTGTTTACCGTTTCCTATTGGCACAGAATAACTTGTTGGAGGAGGGTGAGCTCATTGTTATAGAGGTTGTAGATTTTACTCTTTCAGACTTTCCCGTTAATAACCTGGACTGCGGCGGCCCGCCAAAGTCTATTTTGTCCCGCCACAGTTTCATGATGATCTTTTAAGAGTGGCTTCGGCCCGGACGTCCTTCTTTTATATTGTTATAGTCATCTATAGTAGGTAGCAACATGTCTACAACAGGAGTGCTGCAGGGATCAAATAACAAGTGTTTTTCTTTTTTTAAAGTAACATTAAGACTGTGTGACCTTTTGGCTGACAGGAGCGGGCTCATATTCTATCACCATAGTCAGTTTGTGCGTTCTAGAAAGAAGGTATTGTTGTCCCAGGACTTCAGGTGTGTGTGTGTGTTTGTGTGTTTGCATAATTGTATGGTTTGTCAGGTGGCAGCATGTCATGTCATGTCATGTCTCTTAAGTGTCTCACTCAAAAGCCCCGAGGGCCCAACCGGAACTCAGTCATCAGAAAATGCTGCCGGCCTGTCTTTGCGGTGGCATCAATGTGAAGGCAGAAGAAGTGCGTGTTGAGTGGAAGACGGAGACGGAGATGAGGAAGTTTTGTTCAGAGCGTGACTCTCAAACCCCGATGACCGCAAGAACAAAGAACTGCTTGAAAATAATTGCAAAAATCTGGTGTAATTATAGTTTAGGACATCACCAGCTTGTTTTCAGGGACAAATGGTAAAGGTGGGACTCTTGTATGATTGGATTTATATTTGGTGGGTTACAATCTTAGCAGCAGCCTCCGCTTGTTTAATGTCCCTCCAAACCGCTCTTCACCAGCATTGTACGAAACAAATTCGCCACCAAAAATAGGACAAAGAAATGTCCAATTTGCAAATAAACTTCCAACTTTCGTTAAAACCTACACTTCCAGTCTCCATCACCCGAGGTTTCATGTGACCGCCACAATAAAAGCTCCACTGCTTTTACTGTAAAAAGCAGCCACAGGAAGTGTTGCCATTG
>JACSYO010001311.1:5000-10000 GCA_016806645.1 Ophiodon elongatus | reverse complement strand
TTTTGAGTCTGTGAACTTAAAGAGGAGGAGGACGTCTGTGGCGCTCACAGCGAGAGCAGCTCGAGAACGGCGGCTCGCAGGAGTGGTGGAAGGAGCTGTTGAAGTCACACAGCAGCACCCTATTAATGCTGAACGTTACACAAATCTCTCGTCTGACCCCCCCCACTCGTCGTCTCATAACTCGTGACCTTTCCCTGAACCTGAACACACTTGAGCTGCAGTTCAGATCCTTTTGTTCAAGCAGCTATACGAGGAACGTTCATTTCGTGTTGATTTTGGCGGCCCCTGTGGACAAAAGCAGTATTGATCTTCACAATTTCCACCGTCTTGTGGAATATAGATCTGGGTCTCGATGGCATGCATTTGTTTTGGAAGCGAGTGGGGTGGGAGGACATCTTGTTTTTGATATTTGTCTTTTAGTGAGGTAATGCATCCATTTGTGGCTATGTAAGAATAATAAATGTGAAACTCAATACTTTGTTATTGTGCCACCAAAAACCACGTCTCGCAATGAATCTCATAAATGTAATACACATCCTGTCTAGTAGGGCTGCATGATTATGGCCAAAATGATAATCACAATTATTCATTTATTTTAGGGACAAAATATTTTATTGATAACTTTAACATTTAAATAAACAGAGCACTGCTTTCACTTCCATGTCGCGCTACATACCTGCTAATGTACAAATCTTTAATATAATAATAATTTAATAATAAACGAGTAATATACAGTATATCACTTCAGCAGCTGCAGGCTGCATGACCTCTGCAAAAAACAAAAGCAGCCAAAACACCTCACCGATGTCTGCCGCTGGGTTTGATGTGCGGCGGAGCGTTTGAAACGATGACATTGCAGTCGATCGTGTTCATTTAATTGTGGAGAGAATCAATATCCCGATTTTTTTATATTCGATTAATTATGCAGCCCTACTGTCCGAGAGGAAGAGGGCCGAGTCAGGATTGGTTTTTGAACCATTTCAAATAGAGTCTCTCCATTTGGTATCTGAATGACCGCCAGTTGTCTGTTGCCTGTGTGTGGTCCTTTTTTTTGGGGGGTTCTTCAGTCTTTGCTGATCCTGCTCCAGTATCAGCCATAATAACCACAAGATTAAAACATGTTTCATAACCAGCTTAAAACTCCTTGTACTAACTTTAATGTGTGTCCACGCGGTAGCTCGGGCCTCGCGTTGGGCCTCGCGTTGGGCCTCGCGTTGGGCCTCGCGTTGGGCCTCGCGTTGGGCCTCGCGTTGGGCCTCGCGTTGGGCCTCGCGTTGGGCCTCGTGAGTAAACATGTCTACAAAGTAAATGAGATTTACGGCTCAGAGCAGCCCGGTGCTTTGAATGCCAGGTTCTTAGTGTTTCCAACCATATAGAGCCTTCTGGGATGCACTGCCACAGTTTTGTCACAGAATGACAAAATTCTGAACATGTAATTATACATCTAGCATCAAAAAGCCGTGTCATCGGGGGAGAAGGACAGCCGCTTCTCGGCCGCTTGATACAGTATTTTAATTAGGGCTGCAACGCTTATTTTCATAATCGGATAATCTGCTAATAATTTCTTGATTAGCCAATTAAAGGGCCACTGTCGTGTATGTATGCGTATGTGTATACACATGTTTGGATTAATGGACGATAAGAATAATTGTATGTGTGCGCATACATACACATATGTGTGCAGTGTATGCTCACTGATTCGTTTAGCTCCTGGAACATTATTCTTATCATCCATTAATCCAAACAGACTTACAGGCGGATGTTCTTACCGTAAAATGAGGCGATGAGGAGATGAGCAGCGTGAGGAGGACGGAGGACGTGCCAAATAGATAGTGGTGGAGACCTGTTGTGGAGACGGGAATGTGAAGGGTCAGCGCTGCATGTGGAATGTGTTGCCGGCGTGTGTGTGTGTGTGTGTGTGTGTGTGTGTGTGTGTGTGTGTGTGTGTGTGTGTGGTGACACACCAAAAAAAAAAAAAAACACTCGTCTTGCCCTCCGGTAACGAGGCCCGTCGGGCTGCCAGCACCTTTTTGTGTTTGAACTGCAGTGCAAATGTGACTGTCAAAAAGCCGACCAACGGAGGGAGGGAGGGAGGGAGGGGCGAGGGGGGGGGGCGCGATTCAGAGAGGTGTGATTCAACAGCACCTGCTATGCAGTGTAGTGAGTCACGTAAAGATGAACAGCGACACGTCCTCTGCTCCAACACGAATCCTTCCACGTTCGGTCTCTCTTCCTCCGTTATTCTCCGCTTCCTCCTCCTAATACCCGCCACGTCCCCCCTGAAGGTGATGCCGACACGTTGTCAGCCCTCAAAGCACACACACACACACACACACACACACCTACACCTTCTATTATTGCTCATGCTGTTCTTTCAGCAGGGCATGTACTCATTGTCGGGCTGTCCCCTGACGGTCAGGGAGTCCAATCATCCGTCGGCGACCCCTCAGTCGACCTGAAATGCTCCAAGTGGAGTCGTCTTTTTTTTAATTTCATATTTTTTTTTAGATGCTAGAACTATAAAGAACTTTGTGCTCTTGTCATATACACACGTTGGTTGTATCAAAATGGATGGTGACGACACTGCACAAAAACGTGGTTTCGTGTTTCAACCTTCGCCGGGAGCAGGGGGGTGGGGGCTCCGTTCCTCCCGACGAGGAGAGATGGCGAAGCGGGCATAACTTCGCAGCCATGGGAAGCGGCGAGCTATTGGGCGAAGGTCTCCGTAAAGGTCAGGGCCGGAGCTGCAAGCCGCCTTCACCTCGGGCCTCTCCAGGCGGATCTAGACCCAGTCGTGGTGCGCCCGGAAATGCCCCCGGTGAGGGCCAGCCAGCGCCCGGGGGGTGCGGCCCCTTCAGTTCAGTTCATTATGAAACTGCGGCGGGCTGCTTATTGTAACGTTAATGTGGTCAAAATCATCATTAACTCAATGATAATGGATTTTCTGATTGCGAAGGAAATAGTTGAACCTTCGAATTGAAAATCTGATTAGAATAAAAACAAAGAGATTCGGGTGCAGCCCTAACTGGACTTGAACCTCAGTGCCACGTGGAATTATGTCACCAAACACAACACATGTCGGCTCAGCTCACTGTCAAGGAGGTGCATGGATGTTGCCAAGAGAAGAAGAGATGTGGGTGGGGGTGGGGGGGGACTCTTGCATCAGGATCCCTGAGGATTGGATGGGGAGGGCAGTGACTCAGAAGGAGGGGGTGCTGCCTCTCTTTGTGTTTCTGAAGAAGCATAGCTGGAGGCGTGGGCGTCTTAAGGAGCTGTAGAGTTGAGATGGAAAAACCGACCCAGGATCATTAGAGAGGAGGAAGCTCGGACAGAGGGCCAGGGGCTGTTTACCCGGCTCAGGGGACAGACGGATCAACGCTTTGTTACGTGACAATGACACACAGACTCTTTGTGCACAAGGAGACGTTATTTCTGTATCCCGAGCACAAAACAAAACCAAAAAGAGGATAAGAGGCCCGCCCGTCGCCTCTTATCAAGCTCCGATGGTGTTTACTTGGTCAGATGTGATCTTTTAAAGAATGCATGGGCTTATGTCAGCAGAGGTTTAAAGTTTACTTTGGTGAGCGGAAATCTTAATCCCCTGTTTGTGCTGCTTGTGAGCTCTGTACCGCTACCCGGCGCGATAGCAACCTGGAGGAGGACGACGGGATCTCAGCCACTACCTGATGGCGACAGGCCAGCGGCTGTCTGCCAGCATGCAGCATTCGTCTTCATTAGTCCCACACACAGGCCTTCATCTCTCAGGAGGAGTGAGACACCTACTGGCTGATGTGAGGCATTCCACGTGAGAGGCCCGGTGGCAGAGAGCATGATGGGATTTACTCTTGATGGGCTTGTCGGGCTTCACCCGTCCTTGTTGACGAGGCCAGTAAATTGAGTTTGTTCAAAACAAACCCAGAATTCCCCGACACCCAAAGTTTGGAGTGAGTTTCTGACCATTAGTTGGACAAAGCGACCAATTTAAAAACGTTGCCGTAGGCCCCTTTAGGATTTCTGACATTTTATAGACCAAATGATTTAAACGACAATAAAAATGATTGTTAGCTGCAGCCCTCGACCCTTGTCTTGTCCTTTCTGCGCTCCCTGTTTGGTTGAAGTAGACGGTGGTAATTTAATATTCATTTGAGATTTACTGTGGACAATCTATGAAATGAGATCATTAGGGCTGCTCGCTCTTCGTTGATTACTGTCTTTTTGGTTAGTGTTTGTATTTATGTTTTTTCATGCTGAATGACTAATTTCCAAGAAACTCTCCGGTAAACACAAGATTTAAAGTGTATTGTATTTTAGCGTTCAGGGGAGCAATAAGGCCGAGTGGTACAAGAATATTAACGTGACTGTGAGGAACTTTTAAGTAGTAATGAGACGATCTCGATGTAATACAGCTGGAACCAAAGGCCGTGTTGCTGGAGGGAAGGGAGGCACCAGGAGAACCAGAACCAGGACTGAGAGGACCCTGCTTCGTAAAACTAGCGGTTTTCTGAAGGGACCCTGGTGCTCGGAGACACCACTGTTCCACTGCCCACAGAGATCCTTGTACTAACTTTACCTTAATCTAATAATATGATTCCACTACTAGCTTTTGTCATTGAAGTTGAGATGAACCGGTGCTCTAATGGTCACGTTTGTTGTCATGGTTACTTCTGTCAAACTGCTGCCTCCATTTTTTTGAACCGCTTAAACTGACGGCACTTCCGCAAAATCAGATCAGCCACGGGGGCTTTTTTTTTTTTGGGCAATGTTCATTCCTAATGTGTGCGTGGGTTTTTTTTATTTTACTTTTTTTTTTTTTGCTCATGTTCAGAAGAATCATTCTGTCTCCCTCCTCTTGTTGTCCTATCTTTCACACAGACAGCAGGAGCCAGAGGAAGACGGGACTCGCGAGACAAAGACGGCAGCGCAGACCAACAGGCTAACCTCGCCTCCAGCACGATGCGCATCTGACACGCGCAACTGGTGAGTTCGGCCTCGCCTTGGCC
>JACSYO010001310.1:15000-22500 GCA_016806645.1 Ophiodon elongatus | reverse complement strand
GTCTCTCTGTCCTCTCAGTAAACCTGTCTGTCTGCTCAGTAAACCTGTCTCTCTGTCCCCTCAGTAAACCTGTCTCTCTGTCCCCTCAGTAAACCTGTCTGTCTGCTCAGTAAACCTGTCTCTCCCCTCAGTAAACCTGTCTGTCTCCTCAGTAAACCTGTCTCTCTGTCCCCTCAGTAAACCTGTCTCTCTGTCCCCTCAGTAAACCTGTCTGTCTGCTCAGTAAACCTGTCTCTCCCCTCAGTAAACCTGTCTGTCTGCTCAGTAAACCTGTCTGTCTGCTCAGTAAACCTGTCTCTCTGTCCCCTCAGTAAACCTGTCTCTCTGTCCCCTCAGTAAACCTGTCTCTCTCTCCCCTCAGTAAACCTGTCTCTCCCCTCAGTAAACCTGTCTGTCTGCTCAGTAAACCTGTCTGTCTGCTCAGTAAACCTGTCTGTCTGCTCAGTAAACCTCTCTGTCCCCTCAGTAAACCTGTCTCTCTGTCCCCTCAGTAAACCTGTCTCTCTGTCCCCTCAGTAAACCTGTCTCTCTGTCCCCTCAGTAAACCTGTCTCTCTGTCCCCTCAGTAAACCTGTCTGTCTGCTCAGTAAACCTGTCTGTCTGCTCAGTAAACCTGTCTGTCTGCTCAGTAAACCTGTCTCTCTGTCCCCTCAGTAAAATGTGCGACCCGGCTGTCACGGCGTTCGAGCCTGAGGCGTTGGGGAATCTGGTCGAAGGCCTTGACTTCCACCGCTTTTATTTTGAAAACTGTGAGCTGAACCATACTTCCTGCATGATTAACTATCTCACTCTGATTTTTGACTTATCAGAACTGATGCCTACGTAGAGACGATAACAGGAACACCTCATTACTTATCGTCTTCAGTCATACTTCCTGTGGTCCTCGTTGTTTTTCCTGTCCAATGAAGTCCCTCTGTCTGTCCTCAGTGTGGTCTAAGAACAGTAAGCCGGTCCACACCACCATCCTGAACCCTCACATCCACCTGGTCGGAGAAGAGGCCGCCTGCATCGCTTACATCAGAGTGACTCAGTACATCGACTCCAACGGGACGCCTCGCACCGCCCAATCAGAGGAGACCCGGGTCTGGCACCGCCGGGACGGGAAGTGGCAGATCGTCCACTTCCACCGCTCAGGCTCCCCCTCCACGCTCAGCAAGTAAGACCAGGTCAGAGACCAGTTTAAACACTGGTCAGAGACCAGTTTAAACACAGTTCAGAGACCAGTTTAAACAGGTCAGAGACCAGTTTAAACAGGTCAGAGACCAGTTTAAACACTGGTCTGATCGGCTATTAACTGACTTAGCTGCGTGTTCCAGGAATAGGTGTCGGCCGGACCTCTGTCTCTGGAACTGGTTTCAGGTGATCTGGTACTCCTGTCTCTGGAACTGGTTTCAGGTGATCTGGTACTCCTGTCTCTGGAACTGGTTTCAGGTGATCTGGTACTCCTGTCTCTGGAACTGGTTTCAGGTGATCTGGTACTCCTGTCTCTGGAACTGGTTTCAGGTGATCTGGTACTCCTGTCTCTGGAACTGGTTTCAGGTGATCTGGTACTCCTGTCTCTGGAACTGGTTTCAGGTGATCTGGTACTCCTGTCTCTGGAACTGGTTTCAGGTGATCTGGTACCTCTGACTCTGGAACTATATTTAGTTTTATATTTATTGATCGTTGTTCTTTCATCCGTTGTAATTTACCTCTTTGTTAATTTAAATAGAAATAAAAGGCAGATTGGATTTATGAATACGCTCACAACACATGTTGCTTTTATTTCAAAATAAGAGCTTATAAAAGGTGAACAGATGAAACCTCTTCCATGTTGTCGTTATTATATTTGTAACATGTGAGGAAATGAACCTCGAACATCCCATAATATACGGAGGCGTGTTATTTGATCTGGATTATGAAATAATCTGTTGTCGTTTCTTCTTCTTCTCTGTCCATCCAGCTAACTTCCATAGTGGGCAGGTCTTTTCACTGTCGCCTTGACAACTGATTGATTGACAGCAGGCCAGGCGCGTGACACCAGACAGGAAGTTTGAGAGGAGAGGAGGGGCGGAGCTAGAGAGCAGCGAACTGCACAATCAACCAATCAGCTTCCTCTTCTCAGCTCCTTTGGACTTCAGCCACGCCCCCTTGTGATCAGCCAATCAGCTTCCTCTTCTCCTTTGGACTTCAGCCACGCCCCCTTGTGATCAGCCAATCAGCTTCCTCTTCTCCTTTGGACTTCAGCCACGCCCCCTTGTGATCAGCCAATCAGCTGCACCGATTGTAATAACGTGTGAAAACCTCTCATCTCCTCCGTCAGGATGATTGACAGGATCAACGCCTCCTTAAAATGCCTTTAATCACGTCTTCATTTCCCCAAAAACTCCTCATTTCAAAAGCTTTTAGGAGCAATCTAAAATATTCAGAGGTCTGGAAATGAAATGACTTTAAACTTAAGAGGTAAATTAACGAGACAAAACTCAATCAGTGTGTTGTTTCCTTCTGAAAAGTCTCGAACCTGCTCTTCATCTTCATCACGCTGATGATGAAGAGCAGATTCTGCCTCGAGTCAGCGGTTCTTCCTCTGAGGAGTCTGACCAGCATATTTTTTCTGGTTTTATTTCCAGCGAGGAGGAAGAGATTCTTCTTCTCTACCAACATAACAAACGTGATCACAAGCCAACGATAACCACCCTAACCATGAAAACACCAAAATGCACATTTCTATCTGAAGCGTCTTGACGAGGTAGAGATTCTGCTCAACGTGTGGACGTGAACTCCTCGAAGCTCACGACTTCATTATCATCATAAAACCGGTGAAGTTATTGTTTAGTTGTGAAATGTAACATTTATATTGAATATGAGGTTAGATGATCATCTCTGCTTCCACCGGGCTCGGAGGGGTCCACAAGCTTCCTCCTCTCCGAGCTGCGATCTTCCATGCCCTACACCCCCCTCACCTCCTCTACCCCCCCTCACCCCCTCTCCCACCCCTCACACTCTCACCACATCCTCACCCCCTCTCACTTTTACTACGCCTCTACTTCCCTCCACCTTCCCCCTCACCCCTCTTCCCCTCTCACACCCCCTCTCACCCCCCTCTTCTCACCCCTCTCCTCTCTGACCCCTATTCCCCCCTCACCCCTCTCACCCCTCTCACACCCCCCTCTTCCTTTCTCACCCGTCCCCTCTTACCCTCTGTCCCTGCCTCACTTGCTCTACACCTCTCACCCCCACCCCTCTCACTGCCTCTCACCCCTGCCCCCCCCTCTCACCTCCCTCTCACCCCCTCTCCTCCTTTCCTTGCCCCTCACCCTCCTCCCCCCTAATGAGGAGGGCCTTAACGAGCTGCTTCACTTCAGGTTCGTTAGCATTCAGAGGATCTGTGAGAGGAAGAAGGATGTAGGGAAGGAAGGAAGGAAGGAAGGAAGAATGGAAGGAAGGAAGGAAGGAAGGAAGGAAGGAAGGAAGGAAGGAAGGAAGGAAGAATGGAAGGAAGAATGGAAGGAAGGAAGGAAGAATGGAAGGAAGGAAGGAAGGAAGGAAGGAAGGAAGGAAGGAAGGAAGGAAGGAAGGAAGGAAGGAAGGAAGGAAAGAAAGAAACACGAGGAGGAAAAATAATTTTTGTTTAAGAGTTAGAATTTAAAACATCTCAAAAGCTTAATGATGAAATTTAAATGATTTAATATGAGACGTTTGGTCCCTCCGAGCCTCCGTACACCAGGAAACCTCCAATCTCTGTTTGCTTCCACGACTCCATCACATGGAGCTGGTTCCTGAACTGGTTCCTGAGCTGGTTCCTGAGCTGGTTCCTGAGCTGGTTCCTGAACTGGTTCCTGAGCTGGTTCCTGAACTGGTTCCTGAACTGGTTCCTGGCTGGTTCCTGAGCTGGTTCCTGAGTGGAGAGCTGGTTTTGCCTCCCTCCTCAGAGTTCTGCTGTTCTTCTATACAGACGATGTGATGCTCTGCATGCAGGACTTGACTCTTCGTTTCGTGTTTTCCGCTTCGTTCGCTGCTGCCGTTTAGTTTCTGGCTCTCTGGTCACCTGACTGACCCGTTAGCTTTGTTAGCATTCCTCACTGGGAGCAATAGCATCTGCTAGCCACGAGCTAACAAGACGCCGTCTTTGATATTCTGCGACTTTTGACCCGTTGTGATCGTCTCAGGCTTCAAGCTGCTTTTGACCGTCGGGAGAATGTAGAACTTTGTACAATCAGATTATAACTATCATATTATAACACGTATTATTCTGGATATATATCATGTTTGTATATTTGAAAGCTTTTTAATGTTGGAGCAGACGTGCAGTGCAAAGCTTTGTGTATTATTGGCTGTATTCTTTTCTTAGATGTGCATTATAGTGTGTGACTCCAGCTCCTCTTAGCGCCGCCGCCCTTTAAGTTACTCCACGTCTTGGAGCCATTTGGCATCCCGGAGGCTGAAGGTCTCATAACACAGGGTAACGTTATGAATCGATTACAGTAAACGTTGTGACCGGGACTCCAAATGGCGCCTGCAGAGAGAGAGGCTGTTTTCTAAAGCGACAAACTCCACTTTGACCTTTTAAGAAACCTGAAAGTTGTATTTATCTCGTGGAAATCTTTGGGGAAAATATCCAAGGAGTCGTTTTTTACAAGTATTTTGGTGTTTTTGTTTGAAACTGAAGAATTTATCTTGAAGCAGATTCCAGATTTGTGTTTCCTGTTTGAAGCCGACGTTCAGTGGCTGCTGTGTTTTCACTTCATGAACTCTGCAGACGAAGCGTCTGACACGCGGGACGGGAACCCGCCGCAAGCTAACGGGTTCCCAACAAGCTAACGGGAACCCGCCGCAAGCTAACGGGAATCCGCCGCAAGCTAACGGGTTCCCAACAAGCTAACGGGTTCCCAACAAGCTAACGGAAACCCGCCGCAAGCTAACGGGTTCCTAACGAGCTAACGGGAACCCGCCGCAAGCTAACGGGTTCCCAACAAGCTAACGGGTTCCCAACAAGCTAACGGAAACCCGCCGCAAGCTAACGGGTTCCCAACGAGCTAACGGGAACCCGCCGCAAGCTAACGGGTTCCCAACAAGCTAACGGGTTCCAAACAAGCTAACGTGCTAGTTTGAGGCTAACAGCATTTAATTGGTTGCAGATAAGATGCTAAAAATGCTAATAGTGCTAACAAACCCAGAAACAGGCTGATACCAAACCTTTCCATTGTTAAAATATTATTATTGTTATTATTTTGTAGTCAAAGACAAGTGTTTTCATCTGTTTTGACTTTTGAATAATTCGGTTTCTGTCACAGAAATTTATATTACACATTAATATTTCCTTTTTTCTATCATTTAGATTTTATTGTAGATTTTTCAAGACAGAAAACACAAGACAGAAATTATTATTATTATTAGATTATTATTAATATTAGATTATTATTATTATTATTATTAGATTATTATTAATATTAGATTATTATTAATATTAGATTATTATTATTATTAGATTATTATTGTTATTAGGTTAAACAGTTGTTTACAGGAGCAGATTAGTTTATAACTGAGTAATAACAGAACGGAACCAAACTCAACTTAAAGAAACATTTCAAAGTGATTAATTCATTGATTTGATTTGTTTATTTGAAGGTTATTGGCTCAGAGGTTGGTATCAGTCTGAAGGATTGTTGTTTGTTTCCTTCCAGAAACACAAATGAAAATCAACACGTTTTCATTTCTGTGTGTAAAATTAAATCCGAAGGTCAAACAGGAAGCTGGCGGATTCCCGTCACCGTGTTCACGCTCTGCAGAATCAATAACCAACAATCAACAATCAATAACCAACAATCAACAATCAATAACCAACAATCAATAATCAATAACTGGCTCCACTTGGCTTTTTCTACTATGATGAATATCGTACTGTTCTGTATTAACTGGACTCCAATGCTGCATGCTCAGTGTGTAACTGTGTGTGTGTGTGTGTGTGTGTGTGTGTGTGTGTGTGTGTGTGAGTGTGTGTGTGTGAGAGAGAGTGTTTTTAATCCTTTAAAGAAGTATTTCTATTTCTTCTGCATCATGTTCAAAGTGTTTCTGTAAATAAACTGAAGTGGTCAAACGCTGCTTTCTGATTGGTCGGTTTTTACCTTCAAACTCCATAAACCTTATTTTATTATTACAAATGAAAACTTTTAAAACTGCAACTGTGTACACATCAGTTTATCATAAACATCCATCACATAAAGGAACACTTCATCCTTCAGTTTATCATAAACATTCATCACATAAAGGAACACTTCATCCTTCAGTTTATCATAAACATTCATCACATAAAGGAACACTTCATCCTTCAGTTTATCATAAACATTCATCACATAAAGGAACACTTCATCCTTCAGTTTATCATAAACATTCATCACATAAAGGAACACTTCATCCTTCAGTTTATCATAAACATGAACTCAAATGAAGAAGATTTTTAACTTTAAAAAGTATTTAGACTTCATGAATCCTTCAGAATATTTATTTTACGAAAACATTTATATATAAAGCATGGAACAAAAACATAAAACACTTTAACAAAATATAAACTTACAGGAACAATTAATAAATCTGTAAAATAAATAACTGAACAAGAAATAAAAGAATAATTTAAGACTGAAACTATTTTATCCAAGTTGTTTATTTTTATTTTTAATATTTTCTGTCTCTAATAATAATTAATAAAAAATACTTATTTATTTATTTATATCTAAATAGTATTCATAATGTCTTATTCTGACATTTCACGACGTATAATTGAATGTGTTGTATTTATATTTAAATAAAGAAGATGCGCTTCCTGTCACGACCACGTGGGGCAGCAGCTCGTTCCCGCGCTGGAAGCTATGAACTGTGACCCGGAAGCGGAAGTTCCTTCCTTTTCTGTTTCTGCTCCGCTTAGAGACATACTGAGGTGAGTTCTGCTCGCGACTCCATCGACTTTAATCCAGGTTTCAGCTGCGCATCGGACCCGCTCACCTGTCACGACCTGTTTTCAGGTGAACTTTGTTTCCGTTTGAGAGGAAATTTTTTCTCTGAGTGAAACTTTTCGTCGCTTTTAGACGTTTTTCCGTCGGCTTGTGTTCCGCTGCTGAACGCGTCGCCATCTTATCTCCTGGAGCTCCGAGCGGCGGCAGAACGGCTTTATTCTGTTTTCTGTTGAATTAACGTCACGCGCGTGTTTTATGGTTTAATAGGTTTTAGCTGTTTTTACCTGTTTCGCCCTTTAACTGCGACATGGGGACCCGGTCGGCGAGAAGCTAATATGCTAACGCTAGCTGCTACCCGTTGGTGTCTTTCACAGAATAAATATTATATTTACATATTTAATCGATAATCTCTCCGGTAAACCGTTACGTGACGTCACGAGGCCTCCGTGTGGCCGACTCAACGCGCTGGTTCCTGAACCGGACAGTCAGAGTTAACGTGTTTAGAGACCAGAAACTACAAAAATCCACACGTGGGAGGTTCCGTGAACGCACCAGAGGGACGGGAGGGCAG
>JACSYO010001310.1:0-10000 GCA_016806645.1 Ophiodon elongatus | reverse complement strand
GGCCAGAGCGGGCGACGTTGAGTCCTATTTAAAACTGCTGGCTAAGGATAAACGTAAATACAGTAAGATTGTAACACACGTCGGCGGTAATGACTCCCGAATCCGACACTCGGAGGTCACTAAAGTTAATGTGGCATCGGTGTGTTCATACGCCAAAACAATGTCGGACACCGTAGTTTTCTCTGGCCCTCTCCCAAATTTGGTGAATGATGAGATGTATAGCCGCATGTCATCATTCAACCGCTGGTTGTCGAGGTGGTGTCCAGCAAACTGTGGGCTTCGTTGATAATTGGGAGACTTTCTGGGGAAAACCTGATCTGATTAGGAGAGACGGCATTCATCCCACGTTGGATGGAGCGGATCTCATTTCTGCAAATCTGACCAACTTTGTTTGGGGACCTAATCCATGACAACCCAGAGTTCAGACCAGGAAGTAGAAGCAGAGTTGTAGTCTTACACCCTTCTCTGCACTTCCATTAGAGCAGTTACCCACCCAAAACTATATAGGGACTGTGTCTGCCCCACGGCCACTTAAATTAATTAAATCTAAAGCAACCAGAAGAGGAGTTGTACAAAATAATCTCATAAAAGTTAACACCACCAACGCAACAGTGCAACAAAATAGGAGAATTAAATGTGGACTCTTAAATATCAGATCTTTGTCATCTAAAGCTGTTTTAGTAAATTATTTAATATCTGACAATCACATTGATCTATTCTGTCTTACTGAAACCTGGCTGTGTCATGAAGAATATGTCAGCCTAAATGAATCAACTCCTCCAAGTCACATTAATACTCACATTCCTCGAGGCACCGGCCGAGGAGGTGGAGTAGCAGCTATCTTTGACTCGGGCCTATTAATGAACCCTAAACCTAAATTAAACTACAACTCATTTGAAAGCCTTGTTCTTAGTCTTTCACATCCAACCTGGAAAACAATACAGCCAATTCTATTTGTTATAGTGTACCGGGCCCCTGGTCCGTATTCTGAATTTATATCTGATTTTTCAGAGTTTTTATCAAGTTTAGTTCTTAAAACAGATAAAGTTATTATTGTAGGTGACTTTAATATTCATGTGGATGTTGATAATGATAGCCTTAGTACTGCGTTTATCTCATTATTAGATTCAATCGGCTTCTGTCAGAGTGTACAGAAACCCACTCACTGTTTTAACCACACCCTCCACCTTGTTCTGGCTTATGGCATTAAAATAGAACATCTAATAGTTTAATAACAGAACCCTCTTTTATCAGACCATTACCTCATAACTTTAGAGTTTATACTACCAGAGTGTACACCGTTAGGCAAAAGTTTCTACACCAGATGTCTATCTGACAGCTGTAGCTAAATTTAAAGAAGCGATTCCATCTGTATTTAATTCAATACCATGTCTCAATATAACGGAGGACTAACTTTAGTCTGTCCTCAATATAACAGAGGACTCCTGTACTAACTTTAGTCTGTCCTCAATATAACAGAGGACTCCTGTACTAACTTTAGTCTGTCCTCAATATAACAGAGGACTCCTGTACTAACTTTAGTCTGTCCTCAATATAACAGAGGACTCCTGTACTAACTTTAGTCTGTCCTCAATATAACAGAGGACTCCTGTACTAACTTTAGTCCGTCCCAGATTGATCATCTAGTCGATAGTGCTACAGGCTCACTGAGACTGACACTAGACTCTATAGCTCCTCTAAAAAAGAAGATAATAAAACAGGAGGTTCGCTCCATGGTATAACCCTCAAACCCGCAAAATAAAACAAACATTGCGAAAGCTTGAAAGGATATGGCGTTCCACCAATTTAGAAGAATCTGGGTTAGTTTGGCGAGATAGTCTGAAAACATATAAGAAGGCCCTCCGTAATGTCAGAGCAGCCTATTACTCATCAATAATAGAGAAAAATAAGAACAACCCCAGGTTTCTCTTCAGCTCTGTAGCCAGGCTGACAGAGAGTATTCCTATAGACCTCAGTAGTAATGACTAGTAGTAGTAGTAGTAGTAGTAGTAGTAGTAGTAGTAGTAGTAGTCAGTAGTAGCCTGTTGAGCCATGTATCCCTATAGACCTCAGTAGTAATGACTTCATGAGCATAGATTCTAACTATTAAGATAAGATTAATAATCTCTTGCCCTCAACCAGTACCGATCTATCCTTGAGGCAGCTATAAACCTGATATATGTTCGGACGGCTTCCCTCTCAACTTTAAAAAAATTGTCTCAACAATTTCCTCTTCTAAATCTTCTACCTGTCTCTTGGACCCTCAGTCCCGACGAGGCTGCTTAAAGAAGTTTTACCTTTGATTGGCACCTGTCTGCTGGATATTATCAATCTGTCTTTACAAACAGGCCATGTACCACAGTCCTTCATAGTATTACCTTTAGTTAGTACCTCTACTAGATATTATCAATCTGTCTTTACTAACAGGCCATGTACCACAGTCCTTCATAGTATTACCTTTAGTTAGTACCTCTACTAGATATTATTAATCTGTCTTTACTAACAGGCCATGTACCACAGTCTTTTAAAGTAGCTGTGATCAAGCCTCTTCTCAAGAAGCCCACTCTTGATCCAGAGGTGTTGGCTAACTATAGACCGATCTCTAACCTTCCCTTCCTCTCTAAGATCCTTGAGAAAGTAGTTGCAAATCAGTTATGTGACTTTCTCCAGAACAATAGTTTATTTGAGGATTTACAGTCAGGATTTAGAAAACACCACAGCACAGAGACAGCACTGGTGGACATTACTAATGACCTTCTAATTGCATCAGATAAAGGACTTGTCTCTGTTCTGGTCTTATTGGACCTTAGTGCTGCATTCGACACCATTGACCATCACATCCTATTACAGAGATTAGAACATTTGATTGGCATTAAAGGCACCGCACTAAGCTGGTTTAAATCCTATTTATCAGATCGATCTCAGTTTGTATATGTAAACAATGAATCCTCGATGACCACCAACGTCAGTCATGGAGTTCCACAAGGTTCTGTGCTTGGACCAATCTTATTCACCTTATATATGCTTCCTTTGGGCAATATTATCAGAAGACACTCCATAGACTTTCATTGTTATGCTGATGATACTCAATTATATCTATCGATCAAGCCAGACGAAAGCAACCAGCTTGCTAAACTTCAAGCATGTCTCAAAGATATAAAAACATGGATGACCTGCAACTTCCTGATGTTAAACTCAGACAAAACTGAAGTTATTTTACTGGCCCAGAACACCTCCGGAATCAACTATCTAATGATGTGGTTTCTCTAGATGGCATTGCCCTGGCATCCAGCACCACCATAAAGAATCTCGGAGTTGTCTTTGATCAGGACTTGTCCTTTAACTCTCACGTAAAACAAATCTCAAGGACTGCATTTTTTCACCTACGTAACATTTAAATAATCTAATAAGTCTCTTAAATCTCTCCAGTTGATCCAGAATGCTGCAGCTCGTGTACTAACAAAAACTAAGAGAAGAGATCATATTACTCCTGTATTAGCTTCTCTTCACTGGCTCCCTGTAAAATCCAGAGTCGAATTTAAAATCCTTCTCCTCACTTACAAAGCCTTAATTGGTGAGGCATCATCATATCTTAGAGAGCTCATAGTACCATATTACCCCACTGGAGAGCTCATAGTACCATATTACCCCACTAGAGAGCTCATAGTACCATATTACCCCACTGGAGAGCTCATAGTACCATATTACCCCACTACAGAGCTCATAGCACCATATTACCCCACTAGAGAGCTCATAGTACCATATTACCCCACTAGAGAGCTCATAGTACCATATTACCCCACTGGAGAGCTAATAGTACCATATTACCCCACTAGAGAGCTCATAGTACCATATTACCCCACTAGAGAGCTCATAGTACCATATTTCCCCACTAGAGAGCTGTGCTCACTGAATGCGGGGCTGCTTGTGGTTCCTAGAGTCTTAAAAAGTAGGATGGGAGCCAGAGCCTTCAGTTATCAAGCTCCTCTTCTGTGGAACCAGCTTCCACTTTCAGTCCGGGGGGCAGACACAGTGACCACATTTAAGAGTAGACTTAAGACTTTCCTCTTTGATAACTCTTATAGTTAGGGCTGGCTCAGGTTTATAGTTAGGGCTGGTTCAGGTTTATAGTTAGGGCTGGCTCAGGTTTATAGTTAGGGCTGGCTCAGGTTTATAGTTAGGGCTGGCTCAGGTTTGCCCTGGTCCATTCTTTCCAGCCCCTTGATATGCTGCTATAGGCCTAGACTGCTGGGGGACAACTTAGGATACACTGAGCTCCTCTATCCTTTTCTCTCTCTCCTTCTGTATGAATTCATGTTCTATAAATGCACATTACTAACTCTACTTCTTCCCTCGGAGTCTTTGTGCTTTCTCGCCTCGCAGGTTTCCACGAATCGTGGTTGCATCTGGACCCTGGTCCTGGTCCTGGTTCCTTCCGTGGAACTGCTGACGCACATTCTTTTCTATTTTATGTGAATTCAACGTGTTGTAACTCTGTTATGCTGTTCATTCTGATCACATGACATCTATTTTCGTACTCTGTCCATCCTGGGAGAGGGATCCTCCTCTGCTGCTCTCCTGAAGGTTTCTTCCATTTTTCTCTTCTGTTGATAGGGTTTTTTTGGGGAGTTTTTCCTGAGTCGATGAGAGGTTCTGGGACAGAGGATGTCAGTGTGTACAGATTGTAAAGCCCTCTGAGGCAAATTTGTAATTTGTGATTTTGGGCTATACAAAAATAAATTGAATTGAATTGAATTGAATCATATCGTCCAATGAAAATGTGCATCGTCGCCTCTCATTGGCTCAGTTTTACAACATATGGTTCGGCTAAAGTTTCACATGGCTAGAATCAGCATTCGGATTGGTCACGTCGGTGCATCGCCTCCTCCAGGCTTTATGGCTCTTGATGTCATCTCTCCCCCCTGACGTAGCGTTCAGCTCCACAGCCCCCTCTAGTGGAGTTGTTTTATTGCTCTTTGTTCCTGTAGGAGACTCCAGTATCCATCCCCCTCTCTCTAGCTCATTCCATGCAGACCTGCTAAAGTCTAAGTAAGAAACTCAATGTGGCTTTCTTCTATGTCACGCATACTCCTCCCATAAGGCTCACTATTCCTTATTAATTATCCTTTTTCAGTATCGTAATTTATACATAGACATTCCTTATTTACAAGTGTAAGTCATTTTATTTTATTACAACCTAACAATAATAATAATAATGTTCAGGATCTTGAACAGAATATATAAAAATAATTACCACATGTAGCCTCCATAGCCACTAACTGTATGATCAATGAATGTAAATATTAATGTAAATATGAACGTAAATATGAACATGTAAATATGAATAAATATTAATGTAAATATGCATATGTAAATATGAATGTTAATATGAATATGTAAATATGAACGTGAATATGTAAATATGAATATATATTCAATATATGTAAATATGAATATATAAATATGAAGGTAAATATGAACGTTAATATGAATGTAAATGTTAATATGAATATGTAAATATGAATATAAATGTTAATTTGAATATGTAAATATGAATATGTAAACATGAATATGTAAATATGAATATGTAAACATGAACGTTAAAACAGTTTTATTGAGACAGTTAAGTACAGAGTTAACTTCAAATACATTATTATTATTATCTTATTGAATCTTTGATGAATCACAATGGTTTATTATGCTGTAACAGGTAAACTATTATTATTATTATGAAAACTGCTGCTGGTTTATGGATGAAGATAATTTTGTTGATATCAAAACAATGGATTTCTCCAAAGAAAAATAAGTGAACAAACTGATTTACGATTAACCAATAAGGATAATTAACTATCATAATTATCATTAAAGATTTCTTTAAATTGATTTTAATAGTAAAATAATAGATGGGTGCGTTTACTTTTGATATGAAACTAATATTTGTATGTAACAGTACTCCGGTTATCTTGTTACCCAATACGATAAACTCATCTGTAATAATAAAAACATACTTTTGATTTCATATTTAATTGTTTAACCCATAAAATATAAAAAGTCACCAGAATCAGAGTGAAACTTCATATTAATGATTTAGTACAAAAAACACAAGTAATTTAGGATAATTAAAAGAAGGCAGACATTAGGGTTTCCTTCATGAACTATGTCACATGAAAGATTAATGTAATTTAAATCATCATTTCATGTTTGTTTCCTAACTTATTTAATTATTAATGTCACACTTCAGAAGTAAAGCTGAAAAACAAGACAAAGAGTTCTGATCCGAATCTGAAAGTATAATTAAATCATCCAGATTACAGAAGCTTTAAGATCAAACCAGAGCCTGTTCCGGCCCCCCAGTGGGCACCGGACCCCCCTAGTGGGCACCGGACCCCCCCCAGTGGGCACCGGACCCCCCTAGTGGGCACCGGACCCCCCCCAGTGGGCACCGGACCACCCCCAGTGGGCACCGGACCCTCTTCTCAGGCCTTGTCCGATTTGGGGGTCTCGGGGACCGGAGACTCCAGAGAGGACTCATCTGGATCTGGAAGCAGCTCCTCCTTATCACTGCAGGAAGAGACAAACATCAGTCAGTCAGTCATAACATCCATCACCACATCCATCCATCCATCATTACATCCATCATAACATCAATCCATCATAACATCCATCACCACATCCATCCATCCATCATTACATCCATCATAACATCCATCATAACATCCATCACCACATCCATCCATCATTACATCCATCAAAACATCAATCCATCATAACATCCATCCATCATTACATCCATCATAACATCAATCCATCACCACATCCATCCATCATTACATCCATCATAACATCAATCCATCATAACATCCATCCATCATTACATCCATCCATCATTACATCCATCATAACATCAATCCATCATAACATCCATCCATCATTACATCCATCATTACATCCATCCATCATTACATCCATCATAACATCAATCCATCATAACATCCATCCATCATTACATCCATCATTACATCCATCCATCCTAACATCATCCATCATAACATCATCCATCATTACATCCTAACATCATCCATCATTACATCCATCCTAACATCATCCATCCATCCTAACATCATCCATCATTACATCCATCATAACATCATCCATCATTACATCCATCATTACATCATCCATCATTACATCCATCATTACATCATAACATCATCCATCATTACATTCATCATTATTACATCCATGATTACATCATCCATCATAACATCATCCATCATTACATCATCCATCATAACATCCATCATTACATCATCCATCATAACGTCATCCATCCATCATTACATCATAACATCAATCATAACGTCATCCATCCATCATTACATAATTCATCATAACGTCATCCATCCATCATTACATCATCCATCATTACATCAATCATAACGTCATCCATCCATCATTACATCATCCATCATTACATCCATCATAACATCATCCATCATTACATCATCCATCATAACATCATCCATCATAACAGCATCCATCATCACATCCATCAAAACATCATCCATCATAACATCATCCATCATAACAGCATCCATCATAACATCATCCATCATTACATCATCCATCATTACATCATCCATCATAACATCATCCATCATTACATCATCCATCATAACATCATCCATCATAACAGCATCCATCATCACATCCATCAAAACATCATCCATCATAACATCATCCATCATAACAGCATCCATCATAACATCATCCATCATTACATCATCCATCATTACATCATCCATCATAACATCATCCATCATTACATCATCCATCATAACATCCACATACATCATCCATCATAACATCATCCATCATCACATCCATCATAACATCCATCATAACATCATCCATCATAACATCATCCATACATCCATCAAACATCATCCATTACATCCATCCATCATAACACATCATCCATCATTACATCCATCATTACATCATCCATTACATCATCATAACATCATCATTACATCATCCATCATACATCATAACATCATCCATCATAACATCATCCATCATAACATACATCCATCATAACATCATCCATCATACATCCATCATCCATCATAACATCATCCATCATAACATCATCCATCATAACAGCCATCATCCATCATAACATCATCCATCATAACATCATCCATCATAACATCATCCATCATAACATCATCCATCATCCATCATAACATCATCCATCATAACATCATCCATCATTCATCATCCATCATAACATCATCCATCATAACATCATCCATCATCCATCATAACATCATCCATCATAACATCATCCATCATCCATCATAACATCATCCATCATAACATCATCCATCGTTACCTGATGGAAGATGGCCGACGGGCCCGGCTGTGGCGTCTCAGCGTGATGACGACCAGCGTGACGAGCAGCAGAGCGGAGATGGCTGCCAGCGTGACAAAGAGGAAGATGGCTGCAAGAGACAAGAAGATTGTTTCAGTCATCAACACGAGGGGCGACGAAAAGGTAGCATTAAATTATTATTAAAATATTATTATTATTATTATTATTATTATTATTATTATACAAGATAAACGGGTATTATTATTATTATTATTATGAGTAAAAACTGACCTGCAGTCCAACGTTCACGAACCTTTCCACGATGTGCAAAGGAACCTGGAAGGAGAACACATTATCTATACACACACAGTAGCATATGAATACATATAGATATGCATTCAGATTGACGTTACTCATGAGTCTTTACCGTCTGGTCTGCAGCGGCTCACACACTCATCCATGGTGCTGTAGCGGTTCTGGTTTCCATGACAACCTCCATAAATGAATGACTGACAGGTGAAAGTGTTGGGGTTGTAGTAGAACATGAGGAAGGCCGCCCGGCAGGGTCCGGGGTCAGAGGTCACCATGCAGACATCTTCAGACAGACACCAATCATTTACTGAATATAGTTATAGTCATCTAATTTACCATCAGGAGAACAGAGTACATGTTCTACTCCTGAACAGGTGATGATCTATTAGTTTACAGATAATAAATATGTAGAGATTCATTATATATAGATATATAACATATATCTATATATAATGTTGTACCTTTGTATTCTGTTGAAACTTCATCATCAGCGGAGACTTTCTTGGAGGAGGAAAGAACTCTGACTGCAGGAGAAGAGACAACTTTTATTCAATTTCATTTATTGTGTACAGCAAACTAGACTTTAACTACATTATGGTAAACAGACAGGTGAGTTAATAACCTGTACATGTACAGACAGGTGAGTTAATAACCTGTACATGTACAGACAGGTGAGTTAATAACCTGTACATGTACAGACAGGTGAGTTAATAACCTGTAAATGTACAGACAGGTGAGTTAATAACCTGTAAATGTACACACAGGTGAGTTAATAACCTGTACATGTACACACAGGTGAGTTAATAACCTGTACATGTACACACAGGTGAGTAAATAACCTGTACATGTACACACAGGCGAGTAGCTCACCTGTACATGTACAGAGAGGCGAGTTGCTCACCTGTACAGGTACAGAGAGGCGAGTTGCTCACCTGTACAGGTACAGAGAGGCGAGTTGCTCACCTGTACAGGTACAGAGAGGCGAGTTGCTCACCTGTACAGGTACAGAGAGGCGAGTTGCTCACCTGTACAGGTACAGAGAGGCGAGTTGCTCACCTGTACATGTACAGAGAGGCGAGTTGCTCACCTGTACAGGTACAGAGAGGCGAGTTGCTCACCTGTACATGTACAGAGAGGCGAGTTGCTCACCTGTACAGGTACAGAGAGGCGAGTTGCTCACCTGTACATGTACAGAGAGGCGAGTTGCTCACCTGTACATGTACAGAGAGGCGAGTTGCTCACCTGTACAGGTACAGAGAGGTGAGTTGCTCACCTGTACAGGTACAGAGAGGTGAGTTGCTCACCTGTACA
>JACSYO010001309.1:0-24176 GCA_016806645.1 Ophiodon elongatus | reverse complement strand
TGAAACGTGAGTGTCTGCTGTACTGGCATTATTTTTTGAGGAAAATCAAGTAAACTGTGTATTTTTCAACAAAATCCACTTTTGGCCTCATGCCAGCCTAAAGGTCTTTTAAGAGCATACAACATGGAAATGCAGCTTTAAAGGCAGAAAAGTGATGAGAACATCATGTATTCATGAAATTAATTTGAACCTTGAGAGTCTGCTGTTCTGGGACAATGTTTTGAGGAAAATCAAGTAAATTGTGTATTTTTCAAACAAATCCACTTTTGGCCTCTTGCAAGCCGAAACGTCTTTTCAGACCATGAATACTGAAAATGCAGCTTTAAGGCAGAAAAATGATGAGAACGTCATGTATTCATGAAATTAACATGAAACGTGAGAGTCTGCTGTACTGGGACTATTTTTTGAGGAAAATCAATTAAACTGTGTATTTTTCAACAAAATCCACTTTTGGCCTCATGCCAACCGAAACGTCTTTTAAGAGCGTACAACGTGGAAATGAAGCTTTAAGGCAGAGAAGTGATGAAAACATCAAGTATTCATGAAATCAACATGACAATTGAAAGTCTGCTGTTCTGGGACAATGTTTTGAGGAAAATCAAGTAAACTGTGTATTTTTCAACAAAATCCACTCTTGGCCTCTTGCCAGCCGAAACGTCTTTTAAGACCATGAAAACTGAAAATGCAGCTTTAAGGCAGAATAGTCATGAAAACGTCATGTATTCATGAAATTAACATGAAACTTGAGAGTCTGCTGTTCTGGGACAATGTTTTGAGGAAAATCAAGTAAACTGTGTATTTTTCAACAAAATCCACTTTTGGCCTTGCCAGCCGAAATGTCTTTTCAGACCATGAATACTGAAAATGCAGCTTTAAGGCAGAAAAATGATGAGAAAATCATGTATTCATGAAATTAACATGAAACGTCAGAGTCTGCTGTTCTGGGACAATGTTTTGAGGAAAATCAAGTAAACTGTGTATTTTTCAACAAAATACACTTTTGGCCTCATGCCAGCCTAAAGGTCTTTTAAGAGCATACAACGTGTAAATGCAGCTTTACGGCAGAAAAGTGATGAAAACATAAAGTATTCATGAAATCAACATGACACTTGAGAGTCTGCTGTTCTGGGACAATGTTTTGAGGAAAATCAAGTAAATTGTGTATTTTTCAAACAAATCCACTTTTGGCCTCTTGCCAGCCGAAACGTCTTTTCAGACCATAAATACTGAAAATGCTGCTTTAAGGCAGAAAAGTGATGAGAACATCATGTATTCATGAAATTAACATGAAACGTGAGTGTCTGCTGTACTGGCATTATTTTTTGAGGAAAATCAAGTAAACTGTGTATTTTTCAACAAAATCCACTTTTGGCCTCATGTCAGCCTAAAGGTCTTTTAAGAGCATACAACATGTAAATGAAGCTTTAAGGCAGAAAAGTGATGAAAACATCAAGTATTAATGAAATTAACATGACACTTGAGAGTCTGCTGTTCTGGGACAATGTTTTGAGGAAAATCGAGTAAACTGTGTATTTTTCACAAAAATCCACTTTTGATCTCTTGCCAGCCGAAACGTCTTTTAAGAGCATACAACGTGGAAATGCAGCTTTAAAGGCAGAAAAGTGATGAAAACGTCACGTATTCATTAAATTAACTTGAAACTTGAGTCTGCTGTTCTGGGACAATGTTTTGAGGAAAATAAAGTAAACTGTGTATTTTTCAACAAAATCCACTTTTGGCCTCGACCCAGCCGAAATGTCTTTTCAGACCATAAATACTGAAAATGCAGCTTTAAGGCAGAAAAATGATGAGAAAATCATGTATTCATGAAATTAACATGAAACGTCAGAGTCTGCTGTTCTGGGACAATGTTTTGAGGAAAATCAAGTAAACTGTGTATTTTTCAACAAAATCCACTTTTGGCCACATGCCAGCCTAAACGTCTTTTAAGAGCATACAAAGTGGAAATGCAGTTTTAAGGCAGAAAAGTGATGAGAACATCATGTATTCATGAAATTAATTTGAACCTTGAGAGTCTGCTGTTCTGGGACAATGTTTTGAGGAAAATCAAGTAAATTGTGTATTTTTCAAACAAATCCACTTTTGGCCTCTTGCCAGCCAAAACGTCTTTTCAGACCATGAATACTGAAAATGCAGCTTTAAGGCAGAAAAATGATGAGAAAATCATGTATTCATGAAATTAACATGAAACGTGAGAGTCTGCTGTTCTGGGACCAATGTTTTGAGGAAAATCAAGTAAACTGTGTATTTTTCAACAAAATCCACTTTTGGCCTCTTCTCAGCCGAAACGTCTTTTAAAAGCATACAACGTGGAAATGCAGCTTTAAGGCAGAATAGTCATGAAAACGTCATGTATTCATGAAATTAACATGAAACTTGAGAGTCCGCTGTTGAGGGACAATGTTATGAGGCAAATCAAGTAAACTGTGTATTTTTCAACAAAATCCACTTTTGGCCTCATGCCAGAAGAAACGTCTTTTAAGAGCATACAACGTGGAAATACAGCTTTGAGACAGAAAAGTGATGAGAACATCATGTATTCATGAAATTAATTTGAAACTTGAGAGTCTGCTGTTCTGGGACTATTTTTTGAGGAAAATATATTAAACTGTATATTTTTCAACAAAATCCACTTTTGGCCTCATGCCAGCCGAAACGTCTTTTAAGAGCATACAACTTGGAAATGCAGCTTTTAGGCAGAAAAGTGATGAGAACATCATGTATTCATGAAATTAATTTGAACCTTGAGAGTCTGCTGTTCTGGGACAATGTTTTTAGGAAAATCAAGTAAACTGTGTATTTTTTAACAAAATCCACTTTTGGCCTCATTCCAGCTGAAACGTCTTTTAAGAGCATACAAAGTGGAAATGCAGCTTTAAGGCAGAAAAGTGATGAGAAAATCATGTATTCATGAAATTAACATGAAACGTCAGAGTCTGCTGTTCTGGGACAATGTTTTGAGGAAAATCAAGTAAACTGTGTATTTTTCAACAAAATCCACTTTTGGCCTCATGCCAGCCTAAAGGTCTTTTAAGAGCATACAACGTGTAAATGCAGCTTTAAGGCAGAATAGTCATGAAAACGTCATGTATTCATGAAATTAACATGAAACTTGAGAGTCCGCTGTTGAGGGACAATGTTATGAGGAAAATCAAGTAAACTGTGTATTTTTCACAAAAATCCACTTTTGGCCTCATGCCAGCCGAAACGTCTTTTAAGAGCATACAACGTGGAAATGAAGCTTTACGGCAGAAAAGTGATGAAAACATAAAGTATTCATGAAATCAACATGACACTTGAAAGTCTGCTGTACTGGGACTATTTTTTGAGGAAAATATATTAAACTGTGTATTTTTCAACAAAATCCACTTTTGGCCTCATTCCAGCTGAAACGTCTTTTAAGAGCATACAAAGTGGAAATGCAGCTTTAAGGCAGAAAAGTGATGAGAACACCATGTATTCATGAAATTAATTTGAACCTTGAGAGTCTGCTGTTCTGGGACAATGTTTTGAGGAAAATCAAGTAAATTGTGTATTTTTCAAACAAATCCACTTTTGGCCTCTTGCCAGCCGAAACGTCTTTTCAGACCATGAATACTGAAAATGCAGCTTTAAGGCAGAAAAATGATGAGAACGTCATGTATTCATGAAATTAACATGAAACGTGAGAGTCTGCTGTACTGGGACTATTTTTTGAGGAAAATCAATTAAACTGTGTATTTTTCAACATAATCCACTTTTGGCCTCATGCCAACCGAAACGTCTTTTAAGAGCGTACAACGTGGAAATGAAGCTTTAAGGCAGAGAAGTGATGAAAACATCAAGTATTCATGAAATCAACATGACAATTGAAAGTCTGCTGTTCTGGGACAATGTTTTGAGGAAAATCAAGTAAACTGTGTATTTTTCAACAAAATCCACTTTTGGCCTCTTCTCAGCCGAAACGTCTTTTAAGAGCATACAACGTGGAAATGCAGCTTTAAGGCAGAATAGTCATGAAAACGTCATGTATTCATGAAATTAACATGAAACTTGAGAGTCCGCTGTTGAGGGACAATGTTATGAGGCAAATCAAGTAAACTTTGTATTTTTCAACAAAATCCACTTTTGGCCTCTTGCCAGCCGAAATGTCTTTTCAGACCATGAATACTGAAAATGCAGCTTTAAGGCAGAAAAATGATGAGAAAATCATGTATTCATGAAATTAACATGAAACGTCAGAGTCTGCTGTTCTGGGACAATGTTTTGAGGAAAATCAAGTAAACTGTGTATTTTTCAACAAAATACACTTTTGGCCTCATGCCAGCCTAAAGGTCTTTTAAGAGCATACAACGTGTAAATGCAGCTTTACGGCAGAAAAGTGATGAAAACATAAAGTATTCATGAAATCAACATGACACTTGAGAGTCTGCTGTTCTGGGACAATGTTTTGAGGAAAATCAAGTAAATTGTGTATTTTTCAAACAAATCCACTTTTGGCCTCTTGCCAGCCGAAACGTCTTTTCAGACCATAAATACTGAAAATGCTGCTTTAAGGCAGAAAAGTGATGAGAACATCATGTATTCATGAAATTAACATGAAACGTGAGTGTCTGCTGTACTGGCATTATTTTTTGAGGAAAATCAAGTAAACTGTGTATTTTTCAACAAAATCCACTTTTGGCCTCATGTCAGCCTAAAGGTCTTTTAAGAGCATACAACATGTAAATGAAGCTTTAAGGCAGAAAAGTGATGAAAACATCAAGTATTAATGAAATTAACATGACACTTGAGAGTCTGCTGTTCTGGGACAATGTTTTGAGGAAAATCGAGTAAACTGTGTATTTTTCACAAAAATCCACTTTTGATCTCTTGCCAGCCGAAACGTCTTTTAAGAGCATACAACGTGGAAATGCAGCTTTAAAGGCAGAAAAGTGATGAAAACGTCACGTATTCATTAAATTAACTTGAAACTTGAGTCTGCTGTTCTGGGACAATGTTTTGAGGAAAATAAAGTAAACTGTGTATTTTTCAACAAAATCCACTTTTGGCCTCGACCCAGCCGAAATGTCTTTTCAGACCATAAATACTGAAAATGCAGCTTTAAGGCAGAAAAATGATGAGAAAATCATGTATTCATGAAATTAACATGAAACGTGAGAGTCTGCTGTTCTGGGACAATGTTTTGAGGAAAATCAAGTAAACTGTGTATTTTTCAACAAAATCCACTTTTGGCCACATGCCAGCCTAAACGTCTTTTAAGAGCATACAAAGTGGAAATGCAGTTTTAAGGCAGAAAAGTGATGAGAACATCATGTATTCATGAAATTAATTTGAACCTTGAGAGTCTGCTGTTCTGGGACAATGTTTTGAGGAAAATCAAGTAAATTGTGTATTTTTCAAACAAATCCACTTTTGGCCTCTTGCCAGCCAAAACGTCTTTTCAGACCATGAATACTGAAAATGCAGCTTTAAGGCAGAAAAATGATGAGAAAATCATGTATTCATGAAATTAACATGAAACGTGAGAGTCTGCTGTTCTGGGACCAATGTTTTGAGGAAAATCAAGTAAACTGTGTATTTTTCAACAAAATCCACTTTTGGCCTCTTCTCAGCCGAAACGTCTTTTAAAAGCATACAACGTGGAAATGCAGCTTTAAGGCAGAATAGTCATGAAAACGTCATGTATTCATGAAATTAACATGAAACTTGAGAGTCCGCTGTTGAGGGACAATGTTATGAGGCAAATCAAGTAAACTGTGTATTTTTCAACAAAATCCACTTTTGGCCTCATGCCAGAAGAAACGTCTTTTAAGAGCATACAACGTGGAAATACAGCTTTGAGACAGAAAAGTGATGAGAACATCATGTATTCATGAAATTAATTTGAAACTTGAGAGTCTGCTGTTCTGGGACTATTTTTTGAGGAAAATATATTAAACTGTGTATTTTTCAACAAAATCCACTTTTGGCCTCACGCCAGCCGAAACGTCTTTTAAGAGCATACAACTTGGAAATGCAGCTTTTAGGCAGAAAAGTGATGAGAACATCATGTATTCATGAAATTAATTTGAACCTTGAGAGTCTGCTGTTCTGGGACAATGTTTTTAGGAAAATCAAGTAAACTGTGTATTTTTTAACAAAATCCACTTTTGGCCTCATTCCAGCTGAAACGTCTTTTAAGAGCATACAAAGTGGAAATGCAGCTTTAAGGCAGAAAAGTGATGAGAAAATCATGTATTCATGAAATTAACATGAAACATCAGAGTCTGCTGTTCTGGGACAATGTTTTGAGGAAAATCAAGTAAACTGTGTATTTTTCAACAAAATCCACTTTTGGCCTCATGCCAGCCTAAAGGTCTTTTAAGAGCATACAACGTGTAAATGCAGCTTTAAGGCAGAATAGTCATGAAAACGTCATGTATTCATGAAATTAACATGAAACTTGAGAGTCCGCTGTTGAGGGACAATGTTATGAGGAAAATCAAGTAAACTGTGTATTTTTCACAAAAATCCACTTTTGGCTTCATGCCAGCCGAAACGTCTTTTAAGAGCATACAACGTGGAAATGAAGCTTTACGGCAGAAAAGTGATGAAAACATAAAGTATTCATGAAATCAACATGACACTTGAAAGTCTGCTGTACTGGGACTATTTTTTGAGGAAAATATATTAAACTGTGTATTTTTCAACAAAATCCACTTTTGGCCTCATTCCAGCTGAAACGTCTTTTAAGAGCATACAAAGTGGAAATGCAGCTTTAAGGCAGAAAAGTGATGAGAACACCATGTATTCATGAAATTAATTTGAACCTTGAGAGTCTGCTGTTCTGGGACAATGTTTTGAGGAAAATCAAGTAAATTGTGTATTTTTCAAACAAATCCACTTTTGGCCTCTTGCCAGCCGAAACGTCTTTTCAGACCATGAATACTGAAAATGCTGCTTTAAGGCAGAAAAGTGATGAGAACATCATGTATTCATGAAATTAACATGAAACGTGAGTGTCTGCTGTACTGGCATTATTTTTTGAGGAAAATCAAGTAAACTGTGTATTTTTCAACAAAATCCACTTTTGGCCTCATGCCAGCCTAAAGGTCTTTTAAGAGCATACAACGTGGAAATGCAGCTTTAAAGGCAGAAAAGTGATGAGAACATCATGTATTCATGAAATTAATTTGAACCTTGAGAGTCTGCTGTTCTGGGACAATGTTTTGAGGAAAATCAAGTAAATTGTGTATTTTTCAAACAAATCCACTTTTGGCCTCTTGCAAGCCGAAACGTCTTTTCAGACCATGAATACTGAAAATGCAGCTTTAAGGCAGAAAAATGATGAGAACGTCATGTATTCATGAAATTAACATGAAACGTGAGAGTCTGCTGTACTGGGACTATTTTTTGAGGAAAATCAAGTAAACTGTGTATTTTTCAACAAAATCCACTTTTGGCCTCATGCCAACCGAAACGTCTTTTAAGAGCGTACAACGTGGAAATGAAGCTTTAAGGCAGAGAAGTGATGAAAACATCAAGTATTCATGAAATCAACATGACAATTGAAAGTCTGCTGTTCTGGGACAATGTTTTGAGGAAAATCAAGTAAACTGTGTATTTTTCAACAAAATCCACTTTTGGCCTCTTCTCAGCCGAAACGTCTTTTAAGAGCATACAACTGGAAATGCAGCTTTAAGGCAGAATAGTCATGAAAACGTCATGTATTCATGAAATTAACATGAAACTTGAGAGTCCGCTGTTGAGGGACAATGTTATGAGGCAAATCAAGTAAACTTTGTATTTTTCAACAAAATCCACTTTTGGCCTCTTGCCAGCCGAAACGTCTTTTCAGACCATGAATACTGAAAATGCAGCTTTAAGGCAGAAAAATGATGAGAACATCATGTATTCATGAAATTAACATGAAACGTGAGAGTCTGCTGTACTGGGACTATTTTTTGAGGAAAATCAAGTAAACTGTGTATTTTTCAACAAAATCCACTTTTGGCCTCATGCCAGAAGAAACGTCTTTTAAGAGCATACAACGTGGAAATGCAGCTTTAAGGCAGAAAAGTGATGAAAACATCATGTATTCATGAAATTAATTTGAAACTTGAGAGTCTGCTGTTCTGGGACAATGTTTTGAGGAAAATCAAGTAAACTGTGTATTTTTCAACAAAATCCACTTTTGGCCTCTTCCCAGCCGAAACGTCTTTTAAGAGCATACAACGTGGAAATGCAGCTTTAAGGCAGAAAAGTGATGAAAACATCACGTATTCATGAAATTAACTTGAAACTTGAGAGTCTGCTGTTCTGGGACAATGTTTTGAGGAAAATAAAGTAAACTGTGTATTTTTCAACAAAATCCACTTTTGGCCTCGACCCAGCCGAAATGTCTTTTCAGACCATAAATACTGAAAATGCAGCTTTAAGGCAGAAAAATGATGAGAAAATCATGTATTCATGAAATTAACATGAAACGTGAGAGTCTGCTGTTCTGGGACAATGTTTTGAGGAAAATCAAGTAAACTGTGTATTTTTCAACAAAATCCACTTTTGGCCACATGCCAGCCTAAACGTCTTTTAAGAGCATACAACGTGGAAATGAAGCTTTACGGCAGAAAAGTGATGAAAACATAAAGTATTCATGAAATCAACATGACACTTGAGAGTCTGCTGTTCTGGGACAATGTTTTGAGGAAAATCAAGTAAATTGTGTATTTTTCAAACAAATCCACTTTTGGCCTCTTGCCAGCCGAAACGTCTTTTCAGACCATGAATACTGAAAATGCTGCTTTAAGGCAGAAAAGTGATGAGAACATCATGTATTCATGAAATTAACATGAAACGTGAGTGTCTGCTGTACTGGCATTATTTTTTGAGGAAAATCAAGTAAACTGTGTATTTTTCAACAAAATCCACTTTTGGCCTCATGCCAGCCTAAAGGTCTTTTAAGAGCATACAACGTGGAAATGCAGCTTTAAGGCAGAAAAGTGATGAGAACATCATGTATTCATGAAATTAATTTGAAACTTGAGAGTCTGCTGTTCTGGGACAATGTTTTGAGGAAAATCAAGTAAACTGTGTATTTTTCAACAAAATCCACTTTTGGCCTCTTGCCAGCCGAAACGTCTTTTCAGACCATGAATACTGAAAATGCAGCTTTAAGGCAGAAAAATGATGAGAACGTCATGTATTCATGAAATTAACATGAAACGTGAGAGTCTGCTGTACTGGGACTATTTTTTGAGGAAAATCAAGTAAACTGTGTATTTTTCAACAAAATCCACTTTTGGCCTCATGCCAACCGAAACGTCTTTTAAGAGCGTACAACGTGGAAATGAAGCTTTAAGGCAGAGAAGTGATGAAAACATCAAGTATTCATGAAATCAACATGACAATTGAAAGTCTGCTGTTCTGGGACAATGTTTTGAGGAAAATCAAGTAAACTGTGTATTTTTCAACAAAATCCACTTTTGGCCTCTTCTCAGCCGAAACGTCTTTTAAGAGCATACAACTTGGAAATGCAGCTTTAAGGCAGAATAGTCATGAAAACGTCATGTATTCATGAAATTAACATGAAACTTGAGAGTCCGCTGTTGAGGGACAATGTTATGAGGCAAATCAAGTAAACTTTGTATTTTTCAACAAAATCCACTTTTGGCCTCTTGCCAGCCGAAATGTCTTTTCAGACCATGAATACTGAAAATGCAGCTTTAAGGCAGAAAAATGATGAGAACGTCATGTATTCATGAAATTAACATGAAACGTGAGAGTCTGCTGTTCTGGGACAATGTTTTGAGGAAAATCAAGTAAACTGTGTATTTTTCAACAAAATCCACTTTTGGCCTCATTTCAACCGAAACGTCTTTTAAGAGCAAACAACGTGGAAATGAAGCTTTAAGGCAGAAAAGTGATGAAAACATCAAGTATTCATGAAATCAACATGACACTTGAAAGTCTGCTGTTCTGGGACAATGTTTTGAGGAAAATCAAGTAAACTGTGTATTTTTCAACAAAATCCACTTTTGGCCTCTTCTCAGCCGAAACGTCTTTTAAGAGCATACAACGTGGAAATGCAGCTTTAAGGCAGAATAGTCATAAAAACGTCATGTATTCATGAAATTAACATGAAACTTGAGAGTCCGCTGTTGAGGGACAATGTTATGAGGCAAATCAAGTAAACTTTGTATTTTTCAACAAAATCCACTTTTGGCCTCTTGCCAGCCGAAACGTCTTTTAAGATTATACAACTTGGAAATGCAGCTTTTGGGCAGAAAAGGTATGAGAACATCATGTATTCATGAAATTAATTTGAACCTTGAGAGTCTGCTTTTCTGGGACAATGTTTTGAGGAAAATCAAGTAAATTGTGTATTTTTCAAACAAATCCACTTTTGGCCTCTTGCAAGCCGAAACGTCTTTTCAGACCATGAATACTGAAAATGCAGCTTTAAGGCAGAAAAATGATGAGAACGTCATGTATTCATGAAATTAACATGAAACGTGAGAGTCTGCTGTACTGGGACTATTTTTTGAGGAAAATCAATTAAACTGTGTATTTTTCAACATAATCCACTTTTGGCCTCATGCCAACCGAAACGTCTTTTAAGAGCGTACAACGTGGAAATGAAGCTTTAAGGCAGAGAAGTGATGAAAACATCAAGTATTCATGAAATCAACATGACAATTGAAAGTCTGCTGTTCTGGGACAATGTTTTGAGGAAAATCAAGTAAACTGTGTATTTTTCAACAAAATCCACTTTTGGACTCTTCCCAACCAAAATGTCTTTTAAGAGCATACAAAGTGGAAATGCAGCTTTAAGGCAGAAAAGTGATGAGAACATCATGTATTCATGAAATTAATTTGAAACTTGAGAGTCTGCTGTTCTGGGACAATGTTTTGAGGAAAATCAAGTAAATTGTGTATTTTTCAAAAAAATCCACTTTTGGCCTCTTGCCAGCCGAAACGCCTTTTCAGACCATGAATACTGAAAATGCAGCTTTAAGTCAGAAAAGTGATGAGAACATCATGTATTCATGAAATTAACATGAAACGTGAGTGTCTGCTGTACTGGGATTATTTTTTGAGGAAAATCAAGTAAACTGTATATTTTTCAACAAAATACACTTTTGGCCTCATGCCAGCCTAAAGGTCTTTTAAGAGCATACAACGTGTAAATGCAGCTTTACGGCAGAAAAGTGATGAAAACATAAAGTATTCATGAAATCAACATGACACTTGAGAGTCTGCTGTTCTGGGACAATGTTTTGAGGAAAATCAAGTAAATTGTGTATTTTTCAAACAAATCCACTTTTGGCCTCTTGCCAGCCGAAACGTCTTTTCAGACCATGAATACTGAAAATGCTGCTTTAAGGCAGAAAAGTGATGAGAACATCATGTATTCATGAAATTAATATGAAACGTGAGTGTCTGCTGTACTGGCATTATTTTTTGAGGAAAATCAAGTAAACTGTGTATTTTTCAACAAAATCCACTTTTGGCCTCATGCCAGCCTAAAGGTCTTTTAAGAGCATACAACGTGTAAATGAAGCTTTAAGGCAGAAAAGTGATGAAAACATCAAGTATTAATGAAATTAACATGAAACGTCAGAGTCTGCTGTTCTGGGACAATGTTTTGAGGAAAATCAAGTAAACTGTGTATTTTTCAACAAAATCCACTTTTGGCCTCATGCCAGCCGAAACGTCTTTGAAGAGCATACAACGTGGAAATGACGCTTTACGGCAGAAAAGTGATGAGAACATCATGTATTCATGAAATTAATTTGAAACTTGAGAGTCTGCTGTTCTGGGACAATGTTTTCAGTAAAATCAAGTAAACTGTATATTTTTTCAGAAAATCCACTTTTGGCCTCATTCCAGCTGAAACGTCTTTTAAGAGCATACAAAGTGGAAATGCAGCTTTAAGGCAGAAAAGTGATGAGAACATCATGTCTTCATGAAATTAATTTGAACCTTGAGAGTCTGCTGTTCTGGGACAATGTTTTGAGGAAAATCAAGTAAATTGTGTATTTTTCAAACAAATCCACTTTTGGCCTCTTGCCAGCCGAAACGTCTTTTCAGACCATTAATACTGAAAATGCAGCTTTAAGGCAGAAAAGTGATGAGAACATCATGTATTCATGAAATTAACATGAAACGTGAGTGTCTGCTGTACTGGGATTATTTTTTGAGGAAAATCAAGTAAACTGTGTATTTTACAACAAAATCCAATTTTGGCCTCTTCGCAGGCTGAAACGCCTTTTGAGATCATAAAAAAATGAAATTGCAGCTGCATGGTAGAAAAGTGATGGAAACATCATTTATTCATGTATATAACATGAACCTTGAAAGTTCGCTATTCTGGGAGACGTTATAGAGGAATATCAAGTAAACTGTGTATTTTGCAACAAAATCCACTTTTGGCCAGTTCGCAGGCTGAAACGCCTTTTGAGACCATAAAAACTGAAAATTCATTTCTAAGGTAGAAAGGTGATGCAAACATCAAATATTCATGTACATAACATGAACCTTAAAAGTCTGCTATTCTGGGAGACGTTATAGAGGAATATCAAGTAAACTGTGTATTTTGCAACAAAATCCACTTTTGGCCAGTTCGCAGGCTGAAAAGCCTTTTGAGACCATAAAAACTGAAAATTCATTTGTAAGTTAGAAAGGTGATGCAAACATCAAATATTCATGAATATAACATGAAACTTGAAAGTCTGCTATTCTGGGAGACGTTATAGAGGAATATCAAGTAAACTGTGTATTTTACAACAAAATCCACTTTTGGCCTCTTCCTAGGCTGAAACGCCTTTTGAGACCATAAAAAATGAAACTGCAGCTGCATGGTAGAAAAGTGATGGAAACATCATGTATTTATGAAATTAATTTGAAACTTGAGAGTCTGCTGTACTGGGACAATGTTTTGAGGAATATCACGTGAACCAAATTTTTCAACAAAATCCACTTTTGGCCTCATGCCAGCCGAAACGTCTTTTAAGAGCATACAACGTGGAAATGCAGCTTTAAAGGCAGAAAAGTGACGAAAACGTCACGTATTCATTAAATTAACTTGAAACTTGAGTCTGCTGTTCTGGGACAATGTTTTGAGGAAAATAAAGTAAACTGTGTATTTTTCAACAAAATCCACTCTTGGCCTCGACCCAGCCGAAATGTCTTTTCAGACCATGAATACTGAAAATGCAGCTTTAAGGCAGAAAAATCATGAGACCATCATGTATTCATGAAATTAACATGAAACGTCAGAGTCTGCTGTTCTGGGACAATGTTTTGAGGAAAATCAAGTAAACTGTGTATTTTTCAACAAAATCCACTTTTGGCCTCTTCTCAGCCGAAACGTCTTTTAAGAGCATACAACGTGGAAATGCAGCTTTACAGGCAGAAAAGTGATGAAAACGTCACGTATTCATTAAATTAACTTGAAACTTGAGTCTGCTGTTCTGGGACAATGTTTTGAGGAAAATAAAGTAAACTGTGTATTTTTCAACAAAATCCACTTTTGGCCTCATGCCAGCCTAAAGGTCTTTTAAGAGCATACAACGTGTAAATGAAGCTTTAAGGCAGAAAAGTGATGAAAACATCAAGTATTAATGAAATTAACATGACACTTGAGAGTCTGCTGTTCTGGGACAATGTTTTGAGGAAAATAAAGTAAACTGTGTATTTTTCAACAAAATCCACTTTTGGCCTCGACCCAGCCGAAATGTCTTTTCAGACCATGAATACTGAAAATGCAGCTTTAAGGCAGAAAAATCATGAGAACATCATGTATTCATGAAATTAACATGAAACGTCAGAGTCTGCTGTTCTGGGACAATGTTTTGAGGAAAATTAAGTAAACTGTGTATTTTTCAACAAAATCCACTTTTGGCCTCTTCTCAGCCGAAACGTCTTTTCAGAGCATACAACGTGGAAATGCAGCTTTCAGACAGAAAAGTGATTAGAACATCATGTATTCATGAAATTAATTTGAAACTTGAGTCTGCTGTTCTGGGACAATGTTTTGAGGAAAATAAAGTAAAGTGTGTATTTTTCAACAAAATCCACTTTTGGCCTCGACCCAGCCGAAATGTCTTTTCAGACCATGAATACTGAAAATGCAGCTTTAAGGCAGAAAAATCATGAGAACATCATGTATTCATGAAATTAACATGAAACGTCAGAGTCTGCTGTTCTGGGACAATGTTTTGAGGAAAATCAAGTAAACTGTGTATTTTTCAACAAAATCCACTTTTGGCCTCTTCCCAGCCGAAACGTCTTTTAAGAGCATACAACGTGGAAATGCAGCTTTAAGGCAGAAAAGTGATGAAAACGTCATGTATTCATGAAATTAACATGAAACGTGAGAGTCTGCTGTACTGGGATTATTTTTTGAGGAAAATCAAGTAAACTGTATATTTTTCAACAAAATCCACTTTTGGCCTCATGCCAGCCGAAACGTCTTTTAAGAGCATACAACGTGGAAATGCAGCTTTAAGGCAGAATAGTAATGAAAACGTCATGTATTCATGAAATTAACATGAAACGTGAGAGTCTGCTGTACTGGGATTATTTTTTGAGGAAAATCAAGTAAACTGTATATTTTTCAACAAAATCCACTTTTGGCCTCATGCCAGCCGAAACGTCTTTTAAGAGCATACAACGTGTAAATGAAGCTTTAAGGCAGAAAAGTGATGAAAACATCAAGTATTAATGAAATTAACATGACACTTGAGAGTCTGCTGTTCTGGGACAATGTTTTGAGGAAAATAAAGTAAACTGTGTATTTTTCAACAAAATCCACTTTTGGCCTCGAACCAGCCAAAATGTCTTTTCAGACCATGAATACTGAAAATGCAGCTTTAAGGCAGAAAAATCATGAGAACATCATGTATTCATGAAATTAACATGAAACGTCAGAGTCTGCTGTTCTGGGACAATGTTTTGAGGAAAATTAAGTAAACTGTGTATTTTTCAACAAAATCCACTTTTGGCCTCTTCCCAGCCGAAACGTCTTTTCAGAGCATACAACGTGGAAATGCAGCTTTCAGACAGAAAAGTGATTAGAACATCATGTATTCATGAAATTAATTTGAAACTTGAGTCTGCTGTTCTGGGACAATGTTTTGAGGAAAATAAAGTAAAGTGTGTATTTTTCAACAAAATCCACTTTTGGCCTCGACCCAGCCGAAATGTCTTTTCAGACCATGAATACTGAAAATGCAGCTTTAAGGCAGAAAAATCATGAGAACATCATGTATTCATGAAATTAACATGAAACGTCAGAGTCTGCTGTTCTGGGACAATGTTTTGAGGAAAATCAAGTAAACTGTGTATTTTTCAACAAAATCCACTTTTGGCCTCTTGCCAGCCGAAACGTCTTTTAAGAGCATACAACGTGGAAATGCAGCTTTAAGGCAGAAAAGTGATGAAAACATCATGTATTCATGAAATTAACATGAAACTTGAGAGTCTGCTGTTCTGGGACAATGTTTTGAGGAAAATCAAGTAAACTGTGTATTTTTCAACAAAATCCACTTTTGGCCTCTTGCCAGCCGAAACGTCTTTTAAGAGCATACAACGTGGAAATGCAGCTTTAAGGCAGAAAAGTGATGAAAACATCATGTATTCATGAAATTAACATGAAACGTGAGAGTCTGCTGTACTGGGATTATTTTTTGAGGAAAATCAAGTAAACTGTATATTTTTCAACAAAATCCACTTTTGGCCTCATGCCAGCCGAAACGTCTTTTAAGAGCATACAACGTGGAAATGCAGCTTTAAAGGCAGAAAAGTGATGAAAACGTCACGTATTCATTAAATTAACTTGAAATTTGAGTCTGCTGTTTTGGGACAATGTTTTGAGGAAAATAAAGTAAACTGTGTATTTTTCAACAAAATCCACTTTTGGCCTCATGCCAGCCTAAAGGTCTTTTAAGAGCATACAACGTGTAAATGAAGCTTTAAGGCAGAAAAGTGATGAAAACATCAAGTATTAATGAAATCAACATGACACTTGAAAGTCTGCTGTACTGGGGCTATTTTTTGAGGAAAATATATTAAACTGTGTATTTTTCAACAAAATCCACTTTTGGCCTCATGCCAGCCGAAACGTCTTTTAAGAGCATACAACGTGGAAATGAAGCTTTACGGCAGAAAAGTGATGAGAAAATCATGTATTCATGAAATTAATTTGAAACTTGAGAGTCTGCTGTTCTGGGACAATGTTTTAAGGAAAATCAAGTAAACTGTGTATTTTTCAAACAAATCCACTTTTGATCTCTTGCCAGCCGAAACGTCTTTTAAGAGCATACAACGTGGAAATGCAGCTTTAAAGGCAGAAAAGTGATGAAAACGTCACGTATTCATTAAATTAACTTGAAACTTGAGTCTGCTGTTCTGGGACAATGTTTTGAGGAAAATAAAGTAAACTGTGTATTTTTCAACAAAATCCACTTTTGGCCTCTTCCCAGCCGAAACGTCTTTTAAGAGCATACAACGTGGAAACGCAGCTTTAAGGCAGAATAGTAATGAAAACGTCATGTATTCATGAAATTAACATGAAAATTGAGAGTCTGCTGTTGAGGGACAATGTTTTAAGGAAAATCAAGTAAACTGTGTATTTTTCAACAAAATCCACTTTTGGCCTCATGCCAACCGAAACGTCTTTTAAGAGCATACAACGTGGAAATGCAGCTTTAAGGCAGAAAAGTGATGAGAACATCATGTATTCATGAAATTAATTTGAACCTTGAGAGTCTGCTGTTCTGGGACAATGTTTTGAGGAAAATCAAGTAAATTGTGTATTTTTCAAATAAATCCACTTTTGGCCTCTTGCCAGCCGAAACGTCTTTTCAGACCATGAATACTGAAAATGCAGCTTTAAGGCAGAAAAATGATGAGAACGTCATGTATTCATGACATTAACATGAAACGTGAGAGTCTGCTGTACTGGAACTATTTTTTGAGAAAAATCAAGTAAACTGTGTATTTTTCAACAAAATCCACTTTTGGCCTCATGCCAGCCCGAAACATCTTTTAAGAGCATACAACGTGGAAATGCAGCTTTAAAGGCAGAAAAGTGATGAAAACGTCACGTATTCATGAAATTAACTTGAAACTTGAGTCTGCTGTTCTGGGACAATGTTTTGAGGAAAATAAAGTAAACTGTGTATTTTTCAACAAAATCAACTTTTGGCCTCGACCCAGCCGAAATGTCTTTTCAGACCATGAAAACTGAAAATGCAGCTTTAAGGCAGAAAAATGATGAGAAAATCATGTATTCATGAAATTAATATGAAACTTGAGAGTCTGCTGTTGAGGGACAATGTTTTAAGGAAAATCAAGTAAACTGTGTATTTTTCAACAAAATCCACTTTTGGCCTCATGCCAGCCGAAACGTCTTTTAAGAGCATACAACGTGGAAATGAAGCTTTACGGCAGAAAAGTGATGAGAACATCATGTATTCATGAAATTAATTTGAAACTTGAGAGTCTGCTGTTCTGGGACAATGTTTTGAGGAAAATCAAGTAAACTGTGTATTTTTCAACAAAATCCACTTTTGGCATCATGCCAGCCGAAACGTCTTTTAAGAGCGTACAACGTGGAAATGAAGCTTTACGGCAGAAAAGTGATGAAAATATCAAGTATTCATGAAATCAACATGACACTTGAAAGTCTGCTGTACTGGGACTATTTTTTGAGGAAAATATATTAAACTGTGTATTTTTCAACAAAATCCACTTTTGGTCTCATGCCAGCCGAAACGTCTTTTAAGAGCATACAACTTGGAAATGCAGCTTTAAGGCAGAAAAGTGATGAGAACATCATGTATTCATGAAATTAACATGAAACGTGAGAGTCTGCTGTACTGGGATTATTTTTTGAGGAAAATCAAGTAAACTGTGTATTTTTCAACAAAATCCACTTTTGGCCTCTTGCCAGCCGAAACGTCTTTTCAGACCATAATACTGAAAATGCAGCTTTAAGGCAGAAAAGTGATGAGAACATCATGTATTCATGAAATTAACATGAAACGTGAGAGTCTGCTGTACTGGGATTATTTTTTGAGGAAAATCAAGTAAACTGTATATTTTTCAACAAAATCCACTTTTGGCCTCATGCCAGCCGAAACGTCTTTTAAGAGCATACAACGTGGAAATGCAGCTTTAAAGGCAGAAAAGTGATGAAAACGTCACGTATTCATTAAATTAACTTGAAATTTGAGTCTGCTGTTCTGGGACAATGTTTTGAGGAAAATAAAGTAAACTGTGTATTTTTCAACAAAATCCACTTTTGGCCTCATGCCAGCCGAAACGTCTTTTAAGAGCATACAACGTGGAAATGAAGCTTTACGGCAGAAAAGTGATGAGAAAATCATGTATTCATGAAATTAATTTGAAACTTGAGAGTCTGCTGTTCTGGGACAATGTTTTGAGGAAAATCAAGTAAACTGTGTATTTTTCAACAAAATCCACTTTTGGGATCATGCCAGCCGAAACGTCTTTTAAGAGCATACAACGTTGAAATGAAGCTTTACGGCAGAAAAGTGATGAAAACATCAAGTATTCATGAAATCAACATGACACTTGAAAGTCTGCTGTACTGGGACTATTTTTTGAGGAAAATCTATTAAACTGTGTTTTTTTTAACAAAATCCACTTTTGGCCTCATTCCAGCTAAAACGTCTTTTAAGAGCATACAAAGTGGAAATGCAGCTTTAAGGCAGAAAAGTGATGAGAACATCATGTATTCATGAAATTAATTTGAACCTTGAGAGTCTGCTGTTCTGGGACAATGTTTTGAGGAAAATCAAGTAAACTGTGTATTTTTCAAACAAATCCACTTTTGATCTCTTGCCAGCCGAAACGTCTTTTAAGAGCATACAACGTGGAAATGCAGCTTTAAAGGCAGAAAAGTGATGAAAACGTCACGTATTCATTAAATTAACTTGAAACTTGAGTCTGCTGTTCTGGGACAATGTTTTGAGGAAAATAAAGTAAACTGTGTATTTTTCAAAAAAATCCACTTTTGGCCTCGACCAAGCCGAAATGTCTTTTCAGACCATAAATACTGAAAATGCAGCTTTAAGGCAGAAAAATGATGAGAACATCACGTATTCATGAAATTAATATGAAACGTCAGAGTCTGCTGTTCTGGGACAATGTTTTGAGGAAAATCAAGTAAACTGTGTATTTTTCAACAAAATCCACTTTTGGCCTCTTCCCAGCCGAAACGTCTTTTAAGAGCATACAACGTGGAAACGCAGCTTTAAGGCAGAATAGTAATGAAAACGTCATGTATTCATGAAATTAACATGAAAATTGAGAGTCTGCTGTTCTGGGACAATGTTTTGAGGAAAATCAAGTAAACTGTGTATTTTTTAACAAAATCCACTTTTGGCCTCATTCCAGCTGAAACGTCTTTTAAGAGCATACAAAGTGGAAATGCAGCTTTAAGGCAGAAAAGTGATGAGAACATCATGTATTCATGAAATTAATTTGAACCTTGAGAGTCTGCTGTTTTGGGACAATGTTTTGAGGAAAATAAAGTAAACTGTGTATTTTTCAACAAAATCCACTTTTGGCCTCGACCCAGCCGAAATGTCTTTTCAGACCATGAATACTGAAAATGCAGCTTTAAGGAAGAAAAATGATGAGAAAATCATGTATTCATGAAATTAACATGAAACGTCAGAGTCTGCTGTTCTGGGACAATGTTTTGAGGAAAATCAAGTAAACTGTGTATTTTTCAACAAAATCCACTTTTGGCCTCATGCCAGCCTAAAGGTCTTTTAAGAGCATACAACGTGTAAATGCAGCTTTAAGGCAGATTAGTCATGAAAACGTCATGTATTCATGAAATTAACATGAAACTTGAGAGTCCGCTGTTGAGGGACAATGTTATGAGGAAAATCAAGTAAACTGTGTATTTTTCACAAAAATCCACTTTTGGCCTCATGCCAGCCGAAACGTCTTTTAAGAGCATACAACGTGGAGATGAAGCTTTACGGCAGAAAAGTTATGAAAACATAAAGTATTCATGAAATCAACATGACACTTGAAAGTCTGCTGTACTGGGACTATTTTTTGAGGAAAATATATGAAACTGTGTATTTTTCAACAAAATCCACTTTTGGCCTCATTCCAGCTGAAACGTCTTTTAAGAGCATACAAAGTGGAAATGCAGTTTTAAGGCAGAAAAGTGATGAGAACACCATGTATTCATGAAATTAATTTGAACCTTGAGAGTCTGCTGTTCTGGGACAATGTTTTGAGGAAAATCAAGTAAATTGTGTATTTTTCAAACAAATCCACTTTTGGCCTCTTGCCAGCCGAAACGTCTTTTCAGACCATGAATACTGAAAATGCTGCTTTAAGGCAGAAAAGTGATGAGAACATCATGTATTCATGAAATTAACATGAAACGTGAGTGTCTGCTGTACTGGCATTATTTTTTGAGGAAAATCAAGTAAACTGTGTATTTTTCAACAAAATCCACTTTTGGCCTCATGCCAGCCTAAAGGTCTTTTAAGAGCATACAACGTGGAAATGCAGCTTTAAAGGCAGAAAAGTGATGAAAACGTCACGTATTCATTGAATTAACTTGAAACTTGAGTCTGCTGTTCTGGGACAATGTTTTGAGGAAAATAAAGTAAACTGTGTATTTTTCAACAAAATCCACTTTTGGCCTCGTCCCAGCCGAAATGTCTTTTCAGACCATGAATACTGAAAATGCAGCTTTAAGGCAGAAAAGTGATGAGAACATCATGTATTCATGAAATTAACATGAAACGTGAGAGTCTGCTGTACTGGGACAATTTTTTGAGGAAAATCAAGTAAACTGTATTTTTCAACAAAATCCACTTTTGGCCTCATGCCAGCCGAAACGTCTTTTAAGAGCATACAACGTGGAAATGAAGCTTTACGGCAGAAAAGTGATGAAAACATCAAGTATTCATGAAATCAACATGACACTTGAAAGTCTGCTGTACTGGGACTATTTTTTGAGGAAAATATATTAAACTGTGTATTTTTCAACAAAATCCACTTTTGGCCTCATGCCAGCCGAAACGTCTTTTAAGAGCATACAACTTGGAAATGCAGCTTTTAGGCAGAAAAGTGATGAGAACATCATGTATTCATGAAATTAATTTGAACCTTGAGAGTCTGCTGTTCTGGGACAATGTTTTGAGGAAAATCAAGTAAACTGTGTATTTTTTAACAAAATCCACTTTTGGCCTCATTCCAGCTGAAACGTCTTTTAAGAGCATACAAAGTGGAAATGCAGCTTTAAGGCAGAAAAGTGATGAGAACATCATGTATTCATGAAATTAATTTGAACCTTGAGAGTCTGCTGTTCTGGGACAATGTTTTGAGGAAAATCAAGTAAATTGTGTATTTTTCAAACAAATCCACTTTTGGCCTCTTGCCAGCCGAAACGTCTTTTCAGACCATTAATACTGAAAATGCAGCTTTAAAGCAGAAAAGTGATGAGAACATCATGTATTCATGAAATTAACATGAAACGTGAGTGTCTGCTGTACTGGGATTATTTTTTGAGGAAAATCAAGTAAACTGTGTATTTTTCAACAAAATCCACTTTTGGCCTCATGCCAGCCTAAAGGTCTTTTAAGAGCATACAACATGTAAATGAAGCTTTAAGGCAGAAAAGTGATGAAAACATCAAGTATTAATGAAATTAACATGACACTTGAGAGTCTGCTGTTCTGGGACAATGTTTTGAGGAAAATCAAGTAAACTGTGTATTTTTCAACAAAATCCACTTTTGGCCTCTTGCCAGCCGAAACGTCTTTTCAGACCATGAATACTGAAAATGCAGCTTTAGGCAGAAAAATGATGAGAACGTCATGTATTCATGAAATTAACATGAAACGTGAGAGTCTGCTGTACTGGGACTATTTTTGAGGAAAATCAAGTAAACTGTATTTTTCAACAAAATCCACTTTTGGCCTCATGCCAGCCGAAACGTCTTTTAAGAGCGTACACCGTGGAAATGAAGCTTTACGGCAGAAAAGTGATGAAAACATCAAGTATTCATGAAATCAACATGACACTTGAAAGTCTGCTGTACTGGGACTATTTTTTGAGGAAAATATATTAAACTGTGTATTTTTCAACAAAATCCACTTTTGGCCTCATGCCAGCCGAAACGTCTTTTAAGAGCATACAACTTGGAAATGCAGCTTTTAGGCAGAAAAGTGATGAGAACATCATGTATTCATGAAATTAATTTGAACCTTGAGAGTCTGCTGTTCTGGGACAATGTTTTGAGGAAAATCAAGTAAACTGTGTATTTTTTAACAAAATCCACTTTTGGCCTCATTCCAGCTGAAAGGTCTTTTAAGAGCATACAAAGTGGAAATGCAGCTTTAAGGCAGAAAAGTGATGAGAACATCATGTATTCATGAAATTAATTTGAACCTTGAGAGTCTGCTGTTCTGGGACAATGTTTTGAGGAAAATCAAGTAAATTGTGTATTTTTCAAACAAATCCACTTTTGGCCTCTTGCCAGCCGAAACGTCTTTTCAGACCATTAATACTGAAAATGCAGCTTTAAAGCAGAAAAGTGATGAGAACATCATGTATTCATGAAATTAACATGAAACGTGAGTGTCTGCTGTACTGGGATTATTTTTTGAGGAAAATCAAGTAAACTGTGTATTTTTCACAAAAATCCACTTTTGGCCTCATGCCAGCCTAAAGGTCTTTTAAGAGCATACAACATGTAAATGAAGCTTTAAGGCAGAAAAGTGATGAAAACATCAAGTATTAATGAAATTAACATGACACTTGAGAGTCTGCTGTTCTGGGACAATGTTTTGAGGAAAATCGAGTAAACTGTGTATTTTTCACAAAAATCCACTTTTGATCTCTTGCCAGCTGAAACGTCTTTTAAGAGCATACAACGTGGAAATGCAGCTTTAAAGGCAGAAAAGTGATGAAAACGTCACGTATTCATTAAATTAACTTGAAACTTCAGTCTGCTGTTCTGGGACAATGTTTTGAGGAAAATCAAGTAAATTGTGTATTTTTCAAACAAATCCACTTTTGGCCTCTTGCCAGCCAAAACGTCTTTTCAGACCATGAATACTGAAAATGCAGCTTTAAGGCAGAAAAATGATGAGAAAATCATGTATTCATGAAATTAACATGAAACGTGAGAGTCTGCTGTTCTGGGACAATGTTTTGAGGAAAATCAAGTAAACTGTGTATTTTTCAACAAAATCCACTTTTGGCCTCATGTCAACCGAAACGTCTTTTAAGAGCGTACAACGTGGAAATGAAGCTTTAAGGCAGAAAAGTGATGAAAACATCAAGTATTCATGAAATCAACATGACAATTGAAAGTCTGCTGTTCTGGGACAATGTTTTGAGGAAAATCAAGTAAACTGTGTATTTTTAAACAAAATCCACTTTTGGCCTCTTCTCAGCCGAAACGTCTTTTAAGAGCATACAACTTGGAAATGCAGCTTCAAGGCAGAATAGTCATGAAAACGTCATGTATTCATGAAATTAACATGAAACTTGAGAGTCCGCTGTTGAGGGACAATGTTATGAGGCAAATCAAGTAAACTTTGTATTTTTCAACAAAATCCACTTTTGGCCTCATGCCAGCCGAAACGTCTTTTCAGACCATGAATACTGAAAATGCAGCTTTAAGGCAGAAAAATTATGAGAACGTCATGTATTCATGAAATTAACATGAAACGTGAGAGTCTGCTGTACTGGGACTATTTTTTGAGGAAAATCAAGTAAACTGTGTATTTTTCAACAAAATCCACTTTTGGCCTCATGCCAGAAGAAACGTCTTTTAAGAGCGTACAACGTGGAAATGAAGCTTTAAGGCAGAAAAGTGATGAAAACATCAAGTATTCATGAAATCAACATGACAATTGAAAGTCTGCTGTTCTGGGACAATGTTTTGAGGAAAATCAAGTAAACTGTGTATTTTTAAACAAAATCCACTTTTGGCCTCTTCTCAGCCGAAACGTCTTTTAAGAGCATACAACGTGGAAATGAAGCTTTACGGCAGAAAAGTGATGAAAACATAAAGTATTCATGAAATCAACATGACACTTGAAAGTCTGCTGTAGTGGGACTATTTTTTGAGGAAAATATATTAAACTGTGTATTTTTCAACAAAATCCACTTTTGGCCTC
>JACSYO010001308.1:60000-63265 GCA_016806645.1 Ophiodon elongatus | reverse complement strand
GGACGTCCTACGTCCACTTCTTACCTACGGTCCCCTGGGGTAAACCACCGGGGGACGTCCTACGTCCACTTCTTACCTACGGTCCCCTGGGGTAAACCACCGGGGGACGTCCTACGTCCACTTCTTACCTACGGTCCCCTGGGGTAAACCACCGGGGGACGTCCTACGTCCACGTCTTACCTACGGTCCCCTGGGGTAAACCACCGGGGGACGTCCTACGTCCACGTCTTACCTACGGTCCCCTGGGGTAAACCACCGGGGGACGTCCTACGTCCACTTCTTACCTACGGTCCCCTGGGGTAAACCACCGGGGGACGTCCTACGTCCACTTCTTACCTACGGTCCCCTGGGGTAAACCACCGGGGGACGTCCTACGTCCACTTCTTACCTACGGTCCCCTGGGGTAAACCACCGGGGGACGTCCTACGTCCACTTCTTACCTACGGTCCCCTGGGGTAAACCACCGGGGGACGTCCTACGTCCACGTCTTACCTACGGTCCCCTGGGGTAAACCACCGGGGGACGTCCTACGTCCACTTCTTACCTACGGTCCCCTGGGGTAAACCACCGGGGGACGTCCTACGTCCACTTCTTACCTACGGTCCCCTGGGGTAAACCACCGGGGGACGTCCTACGTCCACTTCTTACCTACGGTCCCCTGGGGTAAACCACCGGGGGACGTCCTACGTCCACGTCTTACCTACGGTCCCCTGGGGTAAACCACCGGGGGACGTCCTACGTCCACTTCTTACCTACGGTCCCCTGGGGTAAACCACCGGGGGACGTCCTACGTCCACTTCTTACCTACGGTCCCGTCCCTGGGGTAACCACGGGGACGTCCTACGTCCACTTCTTACCTACGGTCCCTGGGTAACGGACGCCCGCCACACCTACGCCCCGGGAACCACCGGGACGCCACGCCCCTACCTACGCCCCTGGGGTAAACCACCGGGGACGCCTACCACCACCAACACCACCCCCACCCCACACCACCCCCTGGGGTAAACCACCGACCCACCACTTACCTACGGTCCCCTGGGGTAACCACCGGGGACGTCCTACGTCCACTTCTACCTACGGTCCCCGGGGTAACCACCGGGACGTCCTACGTCCACTTCTTACCTACGGCCCTGGGTAACACGGGACGCCTACGCCAACCACGTCCCCTGGGGTAAACCACCGGGACGTCCTACGTCCACTTACCTACGGCCCCTGGGTAAACCACCGGGGACGTCCTACGCCCACTTACCTACGGTCCCCGGGGTAACCACCGGGGACGTCCTACGTCCACTTTACCTACGGTCCTGGGTAAACCACCGGGGACGTCCCACGTCCACTTACCTACGGTCCCTGGGAACCACCGGGGACGTCCTACGTCCAACCACCACTTCTTCCACGGTCCCCTGGGGTAAACCACCGGGGACGTCCACGTCCACTTCACTACGGTCCCTAAACACCGGGACGTCCTACGTCCACTTCTTACCTACGGTCCCCTGGGGTAAACCACCGGGGGACGTCCTACGTCCACTTCTTACCTACGGTCCCCTGGGGTAAACCACCGGGGGACGTCCTACGTCCACTTCTTACCTACGGTCCCCTGGGGTAAACCACCGGGGGACGTCCTACGTCCACTTCTTACCTACGGTCCCCTGGGGTAAACCACCGGGGGACGTCCTACGTCCACTTCTTACCTACGGTCCCCTGGGGTAAACCACCGGGGGACGTCCTACGTCCAACCTACGGTCCCCTGGGGTAAACCACCGGGGGACGTCCTACGTCCACTTCTTACCTACGGTCCCCTGGGGTAAACCACCGGGGGACGTCCTACGTCCACTTCTTACCTACGGTCCCCGGGGGTAAACCCTCCTTTCTATGTCCCACATCCGGCCCTCCCTCCCTTCTATCCTTCCTCCCTCAGGCCTTCTTCCCCGATGTGTGGCCTCCTGTCTCCTGTCTCCTGTCTCCTGTCTCCTGTCTGAGACATGCTGACTGCCCTCAGGAGGTCTCGGGCGACACTTTTAATGCAACACCCGAGAGGGTCACGTGAAGGGACGACAGCTCGCGTTAGGGTGTCTCGAGAAGCAAGAGTCCTTCATGCATGATGGCGAGCGGGAGATGAGGAGGGAGGGAAAGCGCTTCTCTTCGTGTTCAAGAGGCAAAGCAAATGATGGAAAGTTAAACTGCATCAGCCAGAAGAAAAGCTTCATTCAGCCGATGGATATTGCGGTCAATGGAGGGCAAAGGTCACGCAGCACTAACGGCTTACCTTTATCCACTATGGAGATCATGGAGAACAAGAGGAAGACAAACAGAGAGTTAGACAGACTTCCTGATGACATCGTGAGTGAAGAGAGACCAGGCTTACCGAGTTCCTCCAGTTCAGAGGTCATGGACTTGGAGCGCATGGACAGGGCTGTGGTGGGGGCCCTCTTTGGTGGGGGGGGAGCTGAGGGAGACCAAGACACACGTCACTCAAAGGCAAACACCTCATTTTGTTTCATTTCATCTTCCTATGGATTGTGTTCATGAATGATAATTGTTAATTTTAGTCATGCTCGCTGTAAGTTGCTGTGTATTGCACCGCGGTCTGGCTGCAAGGCGTCCATTAGTCGTTGGTAATGAACACCTTCTGAAACGGATCAGTGTCGTCATACTGCTAAATTATATTTACTGTTTTTCAATCATGCTCATTGTTATTGTTATCTTGCTAGCTTAGCGTTAGCTTTCTGGCTCGTAGCTGAGCGGACGAGAAATATCTCCCGTTGCCAAGTCGTCTCTAAGGGCCTTCGTATTTACTGGAGTCATGAACGACGTTTCCATTGCATGAGAACCTTATGGGATGGTAAAGGTTGTTCCAGGTTTTAGAGGTCCAGGCTTTTGGCTGCAAAAATGCATGAAAATATAAATGAATGGTCTTAATTTATTTTCTTTGGCAAGTGACCATAACAGGATAATATCAGGAATCCATGGTCTGAAGAGAGGAAACCTGGAAGTCCTTCATCATAATAATGCACACCTCGTCAGGCTTTATATATTATTGGTATCGACGGTGGTCAGTAAAAGCAGGATTAGGCTTTAACGGATGTAACTTTGAAAGAAGAATTAACAAATGAAAAGTTTAATTCATAAGCAATAAGCACTCCCTTTTTCCTTTTAATACACTCTGAGGTCTTCAGGTAGAAGTTGACGTATAACGGACATCACTTGATGATTCTTCTACTTCAGCTACAATATGTTGAAGCATTTAATATTGAACCAGAATCCC
>JACSYO010001308.1:40000-52500 GCA_016806645.1 Ophiodon elongatus | reverse complement strand
GATGGACACACACACACACACACACACACACACACACACACACACACACACACACACACACACACACACACACACACGCACACACACACACACACAGGGCTCCTACAGGGTGAATATAAGAGCCGTCCTCGTGTCACATCGAGCAGAAGATAATAATAAAGCCATTATCATTATCATAACCATTGTCATAGTTCCACAACATTAAGCATCATCCGGCCCATTTAGCTCCAACACGCCCCGAATCTCCTCCGATGCACATCGTCCTGACCGACTGGCGGTCGCTAATCCGGTTAATCAATTATAATCTGACCTATTCAGCTAATCCGGGCTGTCGGAGCAGATCAGAGGTCAGCTGATCTCCACTCAGAAGCATAAATACAGACCGGAGTATTAATACACGCCTCCTCTACTGCTGGGTGTTTGGTGGACTCTCTTACTTCAGACACCGGTCTGAAGTAAGAGAGTCCACCAAACACCATCACCGGGGCCCACGGTGTATATGGTGAAGAATGTATGACACTGTCTATGGAACCTACAATGCCTTATGTCAAATATGCAATTAAAGCGCCATGCAACAGTATTCATCCACATTGGCATTTTTTTTTTTTGTTGCATTAAACTCTGGAATTAAAAGGATTTCTGTTTGGATTTTGTGGAACAGACTGAGACAAAAATAGTAAAAATTGGTGAAATTAAATGAAAATACAAAAATTCGAGAAAAAAGAATTTAAATTGTACTTATTTTTTGATAATTCTTTGAAGGTCCATTAAATAAAAAACAAATACAAATCTATTTTAATTCCAGGTTGAAATGCAACAAAAATATGAAAATTCACCAAGAGGTGTGAAAACCTTGTACGTCGTTACGGAGCGTGGTTCACGTAGTCTAACAGATACTAATAAAAACACTATTTATACGTCTGGGGATTTTATACAGAAGGACGACTCGTTGTAGAAGCTTTAGAAACAGGAAGTCTTCAACATCTACATTTGAGAAGATGTTTTTCAGCCAAATCAAGTAGCTTACAGGATGTTAAACCTTTGTTTCTTTATAAAACATTTAATACTCGACTTCTTTCTTTACAGTTCTTGTATAAAGGTAATAAAGTAGTTCATGAATATGAGATATGAGTTTACAGATGATAACAAAGTGGAGTGGAGGTTAGTTTATGGTGTTTTACCGGTTACACCTTCAGTCTATGTTCAGATCTCTGAGTTACACTCGTTGTCTTCTTGATTCCTCACAGTTCATTTTGTTTGTTCGCCCCCTGGTGGTGAGGAGAATAACGCAGCTCAGAGCTCAGAGGGTAGAAGCACGAGTATAAACAAACTCGACTTTGCTGCTTTACTGGAGGACCTGATGACGACTTAATAACCTATATTATTAATATATTTTATGATAAACTAGAAACTAGAGTCGATACAAATAAAAGACATTTAATGACAAATCAAAATGATTAAACACACATTTTTCCTTTGTGCAGTAAAAAAAGAAGTGATGAAATGTGATGACACACACACACACACACACACACACACACACACACACACACACACACACACACACACACACACACACACACACACACACACACACACACACCAGCATTAGAAACATGGAGCTGTTCTGTATCTCAGACCGGGGGCTGGCTGAGAGCTCTCTGAATTCTGTGTGTTTTTCCTCTTGTAGGAAGCTGGAGTACATCAAAGCAGGCTCATTAAATACAGAAATATACAGACTGTGTGTGTGTGTGTGTGTGTGTGTGTGTGTGTGTGTGTGTGTGTGTGTGTGTGTGTGTGTGTGTGTGTGCGTAAGAGAGACACACAGGAAAAACATAAGAAGAATAAAGTGAAGGATTGAAATAGGATGAGAGGGGGAAGATGGAGACAAGAGTTTTATTTTGATGACTCAGAGTCCTGAAGGATCACGGAGCTGAATATCAAGCACATGTTAGGGCACACACACACACACACACACACACACACACACACACACACACACACACACACACACACACACACACACACACACACACACACACACACACACCTACACCTACACACACACACACACACACACCTACACACCTACACACACACACACACACCTACACACACACACCTACACACACACACACACACACACCTACACACACACACACACACACACCTACACACACACCTACACACACACACACACACCTACACACACACACACACCTCACACACACACCTACACACACACACACACCTACACAAACACACACACCTACACACACACACACACACCTACACACACACACACACACCTACACACACACACACACACCTACACACACACACACACCTACACACACACACACACCTACACACACACACACACCTACACACACACCCGAGCCCGACGTCATGGGCTCTGGTAGGAGACCAGCCCGACCCGGCAACACTGGTCTGAGGTCAGAGCAAACATGCACTCTCACTTCTCTGGAAGGTGGATGACATGCATTCATTTGTTCATCATCTTCTATTGTAAATGTTCATATTTTATATTTCATATTGTCCTCGTCTGTCCTCGACTCTCCAGAAAACTACCCGTCAGACTCTCCGTCTCTCCCCAAACCTCTGATGCTGAGCTTCACTCGTAAAAAGCTGCATTATCACACAGCGAGGCGCAACATGTTCCCGGTTGCTAGGCGACAGCTGCTGCGTGCTGGGAACGTTGTCAGGTTTTTTACATTTTTGTTTGAGGGGCGGTGGATCGTACCATTCGTCATGAAACTAAATTGTATATTTATTTTTATCAATGGACTGCTTGGCTCCTTCTCTCTGCAGCCATCTTGAACCGGGTTTAGGTCCGATGCCATGTTCTGACGGTGTTGTGGTTCCTCAGCTCCCTGAACACCGAGGGCTCGGGGAGCCGTACCTATCAATAAATTATTTATGGGAGGCGACGCTTCCACTCGTGTTATTTTAGGACCGAACGCCGTGAGTCCGGTGCTCGTGGTGATGTGTGCACACAGCTGCACATGTGAGAGATTCCTCTGAGAGGTATTGATGAAGCCTTTAAAGTGGGTGTGAGTAAACAGCTGGGGGAGGGGTGAAGGGGGTGATGATGATGATGGAGGGCTTTCTTCAATCTTCACACATTTGTAGCCCCAAAAGCTGAAGCTTCCTGGGGTAAAAAAATCAATACTGAGTATTAGACAAGCGGGCAACACCTCGAGTCTGACAAAACCCCAACGGGACACGGGGACACTCACTCATCCACAAGGACACAAACACACGGATGTCATCGTATGTGGACGATGTGACGGTATATTCACATTGAGGCGCTGCGTTCTGAAGGACATTTCATTTGTAGGACCTTTCAAAAACTGGTAATGACTGAGTGGACAAGCGGAGTTCACACATCTTCAGAGTTCTCACATCTTCTGGAGTCATATGTGGTGAGAGACAAAGAGACAGAGAGACAAAGAGACAGAGAGACAGAGAGACAGAGAGACAAAGAGACAGAGAGACAGAGAGACAAAGAGACAGAGAGACAGAGAGACAAAGAGACAGAGAGACAGAGAGACAAAGAGACAAAGAGACAGAGAGACAAAGAGACAGAGAGACAAAGAGACAGAGACAGAGAGACAGAGAGACAAAGAGACAGAGAGACAAAGAGACAAAGAGACAGAGAGACAGAGAGACAAAGAGACAGAGAGACAAAGAGACAGAGAGACAAAGAGACAAAGAGACAGAGAGACAAAGAGACAGAGAGACAAAGAGAGACAAAGAGACAGAGAGACAGAGACAAAGAGACAAAGAGACAGAGAGACAAAGAGACAGAGAGACAGAGAGACAAAGAGACAGAGAGACAGAGAGACAAAGAGACAGAGAGACAGAGAGACAAAGAGACAGAGAGACAAAGAGACAGAGAGACAGAGAGACAAAGAGACAGAGCAGAGACAAAGAGACAAAGACAAAGAGACAGAGAGACAAAGAGACAGAGAGACAAAGAGACAGAGAGACAAAAAGAGACAAAGAGACAGAGAGACAAAGAGACAAAGAGACAGAGAGACAAAGAGACAAAGAGACAGAGAGACAAAGAGACAAAGAGACAGAGAGACAAAGAGACAGAGAGACAGAGAGACAGAGACAAAGAGACAAAGAGACAGAGAGACAAAGAGACAAAGAGACAGAGAGACAAAGAGACAAGAGACAAAGAGACAGAGAGACAAAGAGACAAAGAGACAGAGAGACAAAGAGACAAAGAGACAGAGAGACAAAGAGACAAAGAGACAAAGAGACAAAGAGACAAAGAGACAGAGAGACAAAGAGAAGAGAGACAAAGAGACAGAGAGGAGTTTTGAGACGAGCCACTCTGGGACCAAATAAAGAAGAAAGAACCAAAGAACTTAAAGAACCGAAAAGAACCTAAAGAACCGATAAAGAACCGATAAAGAACCGTTAAAGAACCGATAAAGAACCGTTAAAGAACCGATAAAGAACCGATAAAGAACCGTTAAAGAACCGATAAAGAACCGTTAAAGAACCGATAAAGAACCGTTAAAGAACCGATAAAGAACCGATAAAGAACCGTTAAAGAACCGATAAAGAACCGTTAAAGAACCGATAAAGAACCGATAAAGAACCGTTAAAGAACCGATAAAGAACCGTTAAAGAACCGATAAAGAACCGTTAAAGAACCGATAAAGAACCGATAAAGAACCGATAAAGAACCGTTAAAGAACCGATAACTCCGAACCTCATCAATACTAACAGGTTTTTCTCTTTTAGAACCGGTTCCTGACTAGAACCGGGTTTTGAGGTGCTTCCCTTTCCTCAAGCAGCGACATCTGTCTCGATGAGATCAGAGACTCAAAGCAGACATCTGAGGGCCGTGAGCATCAAACCCACGAGCTTCAGGACTCAAGACGAGGAGCCGGTTCTCTGTGGGGTCGACTCGTTCCATCCATCAAAAACATATCAAGAGACATCGCTGCTGAGTTTTTCAAACCATGTAGTTTCATTATTTTGGAGAAAAGGCAACTCACAGCAAAACAATCAGGTAAGAGGACTAAATATGTATTTTAGATTTTGGGATGAACTGTCCCTTTAAAACTTGTTCAGCAATTTAATGAAACACACACACGGCAACATCAGAGTCCTGAAGTCCCGGAGGTCAAACGTCTTTGTGTTGACGGACAACCGAGACCAAACAACGCAGAGACAGGAAGGCACTCCATTTGTGACGAAACAGATGCATCCTGGGTAATAGACCGTACAGTGGAACGAGGAGAAGCTCTGAACTCTTTCTCCTCTGTCACCGTTCCTCTTACTGTTACCACGGCGACGTGTTTTATTTACAACATCGCCGCAGGTCTCCAGTTCTGACCTCCAAGTGACCTTCAGAGTCAAACACCTTTGGTCTTAGTGGTGAGTTCACATGAAAATGATAATCAATAAAGTCATCACAGATCCAATAAAGCAATTCCATATCCCACTGATTCATGCTCTAAAATGAAAATCCTCCTTCAACAGGAAAGGAATCAAATGAAACATGTTTCAGGTGAATAATATTGAACCAATATTCTATTTCAAGCTGCTCCAAGCAACAGCTCTTAATCTCCAATTCATTATGGATCCTGAGGATAAATCATTTCCCAAACCAGCTGCTCATTGTAGTTTTTTATCATACAAAAAGGAGGAGGTAGCGCAGTCGTTCGGGACTACTTTCAGTGGCGGATGAATCCACATTCAGTCCTCTAGTAAGCCTTCGTGGCAGCAGGACGGCGTACGAAGACAGGAACTTGTTATTAGATACATTTATTGTGTGAAGAATAAAGTATTGTCAGACGAATCCCTGAAGACTTGCTTTGAAATAAGTAAACAATAAAGTAAACAATAAAGTAAACAATAAAGTAAACTGCAGTTTTTCCGTCTCACGAGACCTGGTCTGTGGAGCGCAAAGGGGACGACGCCTTCTTTTCCCCTCAGACGGGAATGTAAAATCATTTCAATATTCACAAATAAACACTGCGATCTACGGCCAGTCATGACAACACATGTGCGTGTTCACACAACACGTGTGCGTGTTCACACAACACGTGTGCGTGTTCACACAACACGTGTGCGTGTTCACACAACACGTCATGCAGCAATATGCAGAAGAAGTCCCGTGTGCTCCGTGATCTCAGGGTGATGAGGTCATACTTCATGGAGGAAGGGTTAGGGTTGCTGTGTGTTTCTTTGTGTGTAGATGAGTCTGTCCACACACACACACACACACACACACACACACACACACACACACACAGGATGCAACCTGGAACCAGATCTGAATGAGGTCAGACTGCAACAAGCCCGAAGAGGGAAGCAGACGTGTGACAGAGGGCTCGTGGTCTGGTGGTCTGGTGGTCTGGTGGTCTGGTGGGCTCGTGGTCTGGTGGTCTGGTGGTCTGGTGGGCTTGTGGTCTGGTAGTCTCGTGGTCTGGTGGGCTCGTGGTCTGGTGGTCTGGTGGTCTGGTGGTCTGGTGGTCTGGTGGGCTTGTGGTCTGGTGGTCTGGTGGGCTCGTGGTCTGGTGGGCTTGTGGTCTGGTGGTCTGGTGGTCTGGTAGTCTGGTGGGCTCGTGGTCTGGTGGTCTGGTGGTCTGGTGGGCTCGTGGTCTGGTGGTCTGGTGGTCTGGTGGTCTGGTGGGCTCGTGGTCTCGTGGTCTCGTGGTCTGGTGGTCTGGTGGTCTGGTGGGCTCGTGGTCTGGTGGTCTGGTGGTCTGGTGGGCTTGTGGTCTGGTGGTCTGGTGGTCTGGTGGTCTGGTGGTCTGGTGGGCTTGTGGTCTCGTGGTCTGGTGGTCTGGTGGGCTCGTGGTCTCGTGGTCTGGTGGTCTGGTGGGCTCGTGGTCTGGTGGTCTGGTGGTCTCGTGGTCTCGTGGTCTGATGGTCTGGTGGGCTCGTGGTCTGGTGGTCTTGTGGTCTGGTGGTCTGGTGGTCTGGTGGTCTGGTGGTCTGGTGGGCTCGTGGTCTGGTGGTCTGGTGGTCTGGTGGGCTTGTGGTCTGGTGGTCTCGTGGTCTGGTGGTCTGGTGGTCTGGTGGTCTCGTGGTCTGGTGGTCTGGTGGGCTCGTGGTCTCGTGGTCTGGTGGTCTGGTGGTCTGGTGGTCTGGTGGTCTCGTGGTCTGGTGGTCTCGTGGTCTCGTGGTCTGGTGGTCTGGTGGGCTCGTGGTCTCGTGGTCTGGTGGTCTGGTGGTCTCGTGGTCTGGTGGTCTGGTGGGCTCGTGGTCTCGTGGTCTGGTGGTCTGGTGGTCTGGTGGGCTTGTGGTCTGGTGGTCTGGTGGTCTGGTGGTCTGGTGGTCTCGTGGTCTGGTGGGCTCGTGGTCTGGTGGTCTGGTGGTCTGGTGGTCTGGTGGTCTCAGGCGGAAGCGTTTCTCTTTGTGATTTCACTGTCAGCGAGTGATGGAGATAAAACTATTTCATAAAGCAATAAAAAGCCTTTCTGAGTCACATTCGTATGACAATTCATCTTTTTTCATAATCTATAAATTAGACGTAATCCAGCGACTCCACGGGATTACGATCTGTTCCTGACAATGAAAACATCCATGAGATTAATATTTTCCACCAAATACAAATCTCTTAATCTGGAAATCCGATAGAACATCATACGCCGATATCACAGCCGGGCCGAGCGTAAACACGGAGCCTCCTTTCTCCTTTCTCCTTTCTCCTTTTCTCCTTTTCTCCTTTTCTCCTTTCTCCTTTTCTCCTTTCTCCTTTCTCCTTTCTCCTTTTCTCCTTTTCTCCTTTCTCCTTTCTCCTTTTCTCCTTTTCTCCTTTCTCCTTTCTCCTTTTCTCCTTTCTCCTTTCTCCTTTTCTCCTTTCTCCTTTTCTCCTTTCTCCTTTCTCCTTTTCTCCTTTTCTCCTTTCTCCTTTTCTCCTTTCTCCTTTTCTCCTTTCTCCTTTCTCCTTTCTCCCTTCTCCCGGAACAGGGGGAGGAACAGAGGGAGGAACAGGGGGAGGAACAGGGGGAGGAACAGAGGGAGGAACAGGGGGAGGAACAGAGGGAGGAACAGGGGGAGGAACAGGGGGAGGAACAGGGGGAGGAACAGAGGGAGGAACAGGGGGAGGAACAGGGGGAGGAACAGAGGGAGGAACAGGGGGAGGAACAGAGGGAGGAACAGAGGGAGGAACAGGGGGAGGAACAGGGGGAGGAACAGAGGGAGGAACAGGGGGAGGAACAGAGGGAGGAACAGAGGGAGGAACAGGGGGAGGAACAGAGGGAGGAACAGAGGGAGGAACAGAGGGAGGAACAGGGGGAGGAACAGAGGGAGGAACAGAGGGAGGAACAGAGGGAGGAACAGGGGGAGGAACAGGGGGAGGAACAGCCCTCCCTGTTCTCTAACAGCCTTTCGGAGGAAGAAGGAATGTGAGGACTGAGCTGGTTCACGACTCAGTGTTGCCGTCCTCAGAGAGATGCAGAGATCTGACAGAAGGACAAGCACACACGCACGCACGCACGCACGCACGCACGCACGCACGCACGCACACACGCACACACGCACACACGCACACACACACACACACACACACACACACACACACACACACACACACACACACACCTGGGGGCACAGGAGGCAGATGCATTTGCTGGTCACACATCTCTTCTCGGCCAAAGTTGTTTGTTATATAAGAGAGTAAGTGCTTTACTCCATCTACCTCCGTCAAGGCCTTAGGGCCGAGCGCTCGGCCCTAAGGCCTTGGGGCCGTGAGCGCTCGGCCCTAAGGCCTTGGGGCCGTGAGCGCTCGGCCCTAAGGCCTTGGGGCCGTGAGCGCTCGGCCCTAAGGCCTTGGGGCCGTGAGTGCTTTGAGTCGTTGTCATGCCGAGCTGAAGAGGCCATAAAAGATGGATGCTGATCCGAGCCCTGAATCATGCAAATGTCCGTGTTCTGCTAATATACATTAAGAGCACATGTGGTCTTAATGTACATTAAGACCACATGTGGTCTCTTGCAGACACTAAAGCAGATGTTTCAACCCACACACTCCTCCCTGTGAACTCTTTGAGATAAACGGCAGGACGATAAAGAAAAGATTTAAATCCTTCACCTTGTTGGCGATGCTTAGATCTCGTCTGGCTTCTTTCCTTCTTTCTTAGTCTCAAAATCAATCCGCGTCTTCAAGGACGGACCGCGTCGTAAAATGTGTTTCGAAGGAGACAAGGAACGAGGTTTGGAGAGGGGCGTGTTTGTAAATGTACGGGGAAACACCGTTAATCCGAGCATGAAATGTTTAAACCCAACCTCCTTCACACGTGACGGACACGAGGGGATCTGGTGGGACTGTAACAGGGTTACACGCCGGAGCCAACCGGCTGCCATGACAACCACATCATCACCACTACGCCGTGACCGGCGTCCGTCTGTCCCACGCGGCCTCAGGGCGGCCCGGAGGGAAACGTCTTCAAATGTGGCACAAACGTCCACTTGGACTCGGAGAGGAACTGATTGGATTCCGGTGAAAAGGTCACGTGACCTCATAAAAGACGTTGACTCAGGAATTCATATGCTAATTATGAGGGTTTAACACACATTTCTAATAGGATACGATGATGAAGGGTGTAAACTGTAACTTGACTACGGATGGGTATCGTTAGGATTTTATAAATACTAGAACTCTTATTGTTTTTTTTTTTATTATATTGTAATAAAAAGTCAATTAATGAAATAATCCAGATTTCTTTATTACTCTTGTGTGTAAACAGTCTTTCATGAGCAGCAACACAAGAAGTTGTCAAACCTTTAAACTCCATTCTCAGCTCATCAATGATCTCATGATTATCTCTCATTGATGATCAATGAGATCTTTGATGATCCCTCATCATGTGATCAGACTCGCTATGACGTTATAAAGACACACAATTCAAATGATGATGAAATAAAAGGTCGTATAGTCCATATATGTTGAAACTGCAGCATGAGCTCAAAATATAAAGCGCAATGATCATCAAGGTGCAGATTCACAAAAGGATTCCTCGGACTTTGCCGATGATAAACAAAAATGAATTCTTAAAACACCACTAACTTCTCTATTTGCACAAATGGAAATGAGGTAATATGCAAACATTTCTACGTGTTGCGAAAACTGTCCACGTGACAAAGATCCGCGCTGATCGAGAGATAATAGTTCTTCGGGGGGTGGGTGTGACCTGAAGACTTTAAACTCCTCCCTGTTTCCTTTCGTCTGTCTGTCTGCGTCCTCTGGCCTCGTGGATCCTCGTGGATCCTCGTGGATCCTCGTCATCTGTTGTCGCTGTGACATATATTTTGTGAACTTGGCGCCTCGAGACGGAGCCGACAGCGGCTTCAGGTCATCGGCGTCCGTAGTCCAGCCTCCGAGCCGCGGACCACCTGGAGGCCGTGGTGCACACGGTACACGGGTCGTAGACCGGCGAGGCGCTTCGAGGAGACCGACAGGAAGTGGAGATAAAAGCCGGAGACGAGGGGACGGTCGGCTCTCCTCTTGTGATGCTCCAGTTAGCAGCACAGGATCAACGTTCGGGAAAGAGAGCTCAAAATAGACTTTTCCTCCGACTCTGTTTCCTTTCTCGGCAGCTGTGATGTGATCTGTAACAGTCGAGGGCTCGCGGGCCCGAATCCACAGCAGCTCCACATTCCGCTCCGAAGCCCTTCAGCTCAGTAGCGACTCCACGAGTCATCTTCATCAACACAACGGAGGCATTTGGAGGGAAACCCCGGGATCAAATGTTACGTCTGTTTGCACATCGCAGGACTCAAAGAGACAAACATGGAATCTAGTCAAGTGTTAGGGATCAGATTTAAATTTAAAACATCTTTTTCTAAGTATCAAAGCAAAGAAATATCAAACTAACTTAAAACAAAACGGCCTTAAAAGCAAAACCAAACAACAACCAATAGAGATGCTCCAATACAGATACCAGTATCAGGTATCGGCGAGTACTAGAGTCTGATATCACGTCATCGTGTCATCTATCGGCTCATTCACGCTAAAAGAACAACAACAACAACAACAACAACAACAACAACAACAACATCTCTGCATCCTGATCACTCCGTCCCAAGTCGCGAAGGTGTGAGCCGTCTGGCTTCTTTCTCACCTCTGTTGAGAGTCGCACATGCTCAGTAGCGATCGGGCAGGTGCTAGCATGGAGAGCGTGAAGTTAGCCAAAGCTAAGCTAGCACGTGCTTACACTGGAAACTCTGTCAATATAAAATAAAATTCATAAAATGAAGTTCTATGGATTTAACCTGACAATGATAGCAATCATATCACATACAGGGTTAGCAGTATACAGCTGTTAATATAATAACAATAACAATAGTAATAATATGTTTAATGTTCTAGTATCAGTTCAGTAGTCGGGACACTAGACATCGAGCTGGATCGGATGTTGTTGACAAAGAGGCCGATCTATTCAGTCCTGTTCTATGTTTATATACTAGATACATTATAGAGATAGATATTTATTTGTTACCTTTTTGTGTTACAATGTTAAGAAAGCAATGTTTAAGTCAAGCCTGACGTGGCCTTACACATGAAAGGATTTACAGCTGTGTGATGAAACCCTGGGATCGGTGCTCCGTATCGGCCGATTCCCAGAGACCAGGTGATCATATCAGGAAGAAGAAAATGTATCGGGACGTCTCTACTCACAACAACAAGTTATTTCCTCGTAACGCGGAAAAATTCTATAAGATGTACGGCCACTACAACAGCCCTTTCCCTAACATTACAACAATATGATAGAAGGAGAACAAGCTCACAGAATCATGGTGGCGACTCCTCTGGTTGTATAGAAGTCAAAGCTTCTTGTGTTAAAGCTGCATTCTCTCTCCTGACCACCAGGGGGCGACTCCTCTGGTTGTATAGAAGTCAAAGCTTCATGTGTTAAAGCTGCATTCTCTCTCCTGACCACCAGGGGGCGACTCCTCTGGTTGTATAGAAGTCAAAGCTTCATGTGTTAAAGCTGCATTCTCTCTCCTGACCACCAGGGGGCGACTCCTCTGGTTGTATAGAAGTCAAAGCTTCATGTGTTAAAGCTGCATTCTCTCTCCTGACCACCAGGGGGCGACTCCTCTGGTTGTATAGAAGTCAAAGCTTCATGTGTTAAAGCTGCATTCTCTCTCCTGACCACCAGGGGCGACTCCTCTGGTTGTATAGAAGTCAAAGCTTCATGTGTTAAAGCTGCATTCTCTCTCCTGACCACCAGGGGGCGACTCCTCTGGTTGTATAGAAGTCAAAGCTTCATGTGTTAAAGCTGCATTCTCTCTCCTGACCACCAGGGGGCGACTCCTCTGGTTGTATAGAAGTCAAAGCTTCATGTGTTAAAGCTGCATTCTCTCTCCTGACCACCAGGGGGCGACTCCTCTGGTTGTATAGAAGTCTATAGAAAATGACTCTACTTCTCTCTTGATTTATTCCCTCAGTAAACATTGTAAACATGAGTTTATGTTTCAATCTCTAGTTTCAAGTCTTCTTCAAT
>JACSYO010001308.1:32500-35000 GCA_016806645.1 Ophiodon elongatus | reverse complement strand
GAGAGAGAGAGAGATGGAAGAGGAGGAAGAGGAGGAGAGAGAGAGATGGAAGAGGAACGTAAAAAACTGCGGAAACGCAGAAAGCAAAAGAGGATGTGAGCTTATGTGACAGCTCGAGCATCAGTGCATGTTTTACATGTGTGTGTGTGTGTGTGTGTGTGTGTGTGTGTGTGTGTGTGTGTGTGTGTGTGTGTGTGTGTGTGTGTGTGTGTGTGTGTGTGTGTGTGGATAAGCTCGGCTGGGTCAGTTCCCCCGGGGTGATAGCAGAGTGTCAGAATGACGAGAACATTCCTCTTGTTTTTCAGGTCAAATCCCTCTTTTCCTCTTTTCCTCTTTTCCTCTTTTCCTCTTTTCCTCTGCATCCATGTCAGCGTCTCTTCCTCTTCCTCCCTCTTCCTCTTCCTCCCTCTTCCTCTCCCTCTCCCTCTTCCTCCCTCTTGCTCTCCCTCTCCCTCTTCCTCCCTCTTCCTCTCCCTCTCCCTCTCCCTCTCCCCCCCTCTTCCTCTCCCTCTCCCTCTCCCCCCCTCTTCCTCTTCCTCTCCCCCCTCTTCCTCTCCCTCTCCCTCTCCCCCCCTCTTCCTCTTCCTCTCTCCCCTCTTCCTCTTCCTCTCCCTCTCCCCCCCTCTTCCTCTCCCTCTCCCTCTCCCTCTTCCTCTCCCTCGCCCTCCCCCTCTCCCCCCTCTTCCTCTTCCCCCCTCTTCCTCTCCCTCTCCCCCTCTCCCTCTTCCTCTTCCTCTCCCTCTCCCCCTCTCCCTCTTCCTCTTCCTCTCCCTCTCCCCCTCTCCCTCTTCACGTCTTAAAAAAACCGTCACACGCTAAATTCCCCCTCGACAGTAACCGCCAATCGAGCTGCGGCGCGCGCACGGTTTGTGGAATGCAACGTGGATTATGACATGAACGAGAATCGTCATAGAAACCGACGCAGCAGCTCAAAAGTGTCTATTTTTAGAGCTGATCTCGTGGCCCGGCGGTGAAACATCAAAGAACCCGGACGATCACAACAACTCGTGACGCCGAACGTAAACCTCGATCTCCTCGATTAACCGGTGACGTCACATTCCAGATGTTCACCTCGGCCCCACGAGGACGCATCGATGAGTCAAATGAAGTCCGGCTCCTGGAGCGAGAGCGCGTCCTGGTTCCCGTCCTCCTGGGTGACGCTGGACGGGATCGGCTTTGAGGACCAAGCGAGGCGATTTAAGAAAAGTCTCTTTCGGAGACACTGGTCGACATTTTTTTCAAACAATATTTTCCTGACATTTTTTTAAAGACAGAACAACTTATCGACTCATGGAGAAAAATAATAATGGACATTGGAAATAATCCTAAGAGTTGCAGCCCTGGGAACTCCTCAACATGCTGTGTGTGTGTGTGTGTGTGTGTGTGTGTGTGTGTGTGTGTGTGTGTGTGTGTGTGTGTGTGTATGTGTGTGTGTGTGTGTGTGTTATGCAAATAATTATAACTAACTAACTATTAAAAATGCATTTGAAAGCAACTTTACTGTGACCTCTGGAGAACACGCACGCACGCGCGCGCGGACACACACACACACACACACACACACACACACACACACACACACCTCTATGACTGATTAAAGATTAAATCTTAAAACACGTGTATACACAAACATGTGGATTTTGCTGAAGGTTCTGACAGAAGGAGACTTACTTACACACAAAAAAAAAGCTCAGTAAAAATAAAAAAATAATAAATATAAGCTGAGTAAAATGAGCCTACCTTTGGCCCCCCGCAGGACGAAGCCGAATCCCTCATTCTCCTTCTTCTGGAGCACCACGGTCTTCTCGTCCACCACGCAGTCACTGTGGAGGAGATGCCGAGCAGAGCGCCCGTTAGCACAGCCCATCATCCGCAGCATGGCCACGGACGCCCTGCCCGAGTGGAGGTTCATGCTGGAGGAGAGCTAGTCCGGCCAGGGCAGGGCAGGGCAACCCCGACCCCACCCCACCACCACCACTGCTGCCTCCCCCTCCTCCTCCCCCTCCCCCTCCTCCTCCTCCTCCTCCTCCTCCTCCTCTCGCCGGCCTCTATGTCTATCAAACGGTATGACAGCGGCCCCGGCAGCCCGGCGACAGCATCTCCAGAAGAGAGACGACACAGAAATATAAAAACAATGAAAATGTAGGAAAGACGACGGAAAGAGACGCGCCTCCCTCTCCGCCTCTCTGCACCTCCTTTGCGGGCGCAGCTGCTCTGCTCTCCTCTCCTCCTCTCCTCTCCTGCTCTCCTCTCCTCCTCTCCTCTCCTCCTCTCCTCTCTGCCGGCAGCGCGGTTACCGCCGCCGCTGCGGAGGCTCCGGGCGGCGGTGAGGCAGAGCTGCGCCGTCGAGGAGAGGCGGCATCGGGCTGGTGGCGATAGCGGCTAATGGCTCATGATGAGGCGGGGAGGAAGGCTGAAGCTCGCCGGGATGGATGGAGGGAGGGAGGGAGGTGGGGGGTGGGGGGTGGGGGGGGGAGCGGCGGCGGCGGAGGGAGAGCGC
>JACSYO010001308.1:25000-27500 GCA_016806645.1 Ophiodon elongatus | reverse complement strand
CATTTACATGCGATTTGACCTTTTGAACCATCCTAAGCATTAGAAGCAACTGGATGTTAAGTGTCTCGCTCAAACCGCCAACCTTTTACTTAAAGGAGGACTCGCTCTACCTCCTGAGACAAAGCCATTCTAAAAGTACGAATCAAAGGTTAACATATGCAAATCATTATGCAAACTGTTAAATCATTAAATATTACAATTAGGGACTACAGATGAAAATTAGCTTTTAGCTATAACTGGTTCCATATATCTCTTGTGTATTGTTGTCTCAACCCAACTGAGTAGTTTAATTGTCTCAACCTAACTGAGTAGTTTAATTGTCTCAACCCAACTGAGTAGTTTAATTGTCAACCAACTGAGTAGTTTAATTGTCTCAACCTAACTGAGTAGTTTAATTGTCTCAACCTAACTGAGTAGTTTAATTGTCTCAACCCAACTGAGTAGTTTAATTGTCTCAACCTAACTGAGTAGTTTAATTGTCTCAACCCAACTGAGTAGTTTAATTGTCTCAACCTAACTGAGTAGTTTAATTGTCTCAACCTAACTGAGTAGTTTAATTGTCTCAACCTAACTGAGTAGTTTAATTGTCTCAACCCAACTGAGTAGTTTAATTGTCTCAACCCAACTGAGTAGTTTAATTGTCTCAACCCAACTGAGTAGTTTAGTTGTCTCAACCTAACTGAGTAGTTTAGTTGTCTCAACCTAACTGAGTAGTTTAGTTGTCTCAACCCAACTGAGTAGTTTAGTTGTCTCAACCTAACTGAGTAGTTTAGTTGTCTCAACCTAACTCAGTAGTTTAGTTGTCTCAACCTAACTCAGTAGTTTTGTTTTCGAAACTTTCAAAACATTTGGAAAAGATATCATACGAACTGTTGTATGAGGATGAGGATCGGTTGATTGGAGAAGTAAGTAGCAAAATAAAAGGTAAGATTCAAGTAAAGCACTTTGAAATTGTACTGAAGTACAGCACTTAGTACTTAAATGTAGTTAGTTCCAGAGCTTTTACACACACACACACACACACACACACACACATACACACATACACACACACACACACACACACACACACACACAGTGAAAACATTTAGATTCTACGTCAGGACTCAGGATCCGTTAGAGGACTTTTCACTTCGCTTCACTTCTTTTCCCTCAAGAACAGAATAAAGTCTTCCATCAAAAGCTGACTGGTGGTTATAAACCGCTCAATATAAAGATTAGTACGCAGACTTGATATTTAGACTGTAAACAGCCTCCTGAAATCAATAGAATCATCCTTAATCAATGAAAAGCTTTACAGATGGTGTTGATGGGAAACATCACCTGGAGGCCTCGAAGCTGTCGTAGGAGCCCACCGTGTAGTGTCTGAAGAGCTTCCTCCGGTCAGCACGGTCCGCCCGGGAGTCTGCCAGCAAAAAAGAACAGCAGCGTGAGATCAATATTCACATCCCATTTGTAACCAATAACAGCAGTTTACTAATCAATAACTGCTGTTAAGAGCTGTCTCTTCATGGACACGATCCAATAACGGGTTATTGTGTCTTGTTCATGTGACGTTTGGGGAGAATCGTCCCTCAAAGAGTCGCACCGTCCTCTCTGTCTGTTCAACATGTACACGCAAACATAAACGTTAGAGAGATTATTTTGACAGACTTCTTTGGGTCTGACAGGAAAGAATCATAGTTCTCACAACCACAGGAAGTCTTTCTCAGGTGATCGTATGTTGTTTTAGGCATTGAAATAAATGACTGATATCTTCTTTTAATCTTGAAAATGACCAGATTTTGAAGCTGTATTAACTGATTATTTTTGGCCACTTTGCAGAAGAAACCCAGTCGCCAGAATTTATTTTGCCATTGCACGTTTCTGCAAACTAAGAGACGTGTTAAATGTCAACATTTCTAAACTAAAAATACATTTAAAAAATACGTTTCATATCAGCCTCATATCACGCTTGCAGAAACACACAATGCCACGTGGTTAATGTTGTGAAACGATTGGTTAGGATTAGAAAAACATTATGGTGTGTGTTAACATAATGTAAAAACATAATGTAAAAACATAATGTAAAAACATAATGTAAAACATAATGTAAAAACATAATGTAAAAACATAATGTAAAACATAATGTAAAAACATAATGTAAAAACATAATGTAAAACACAATGTAAAAACATAATGTAAAAACATAATGTAAAACATAATGTAAAAACATAATGTAAAACATAATGTAAAAACATAATGTAAAAACATAATGTAAAACATAATGTAAAAACATAATGTAAAAACATAATGTAAAAACATAATGTAAAAACATAATGTAAAAATATAATGAAAAAACATAATGTAAAAACATTATGGAAAAAACATAATGTAAAAACGTAATGCAACAACGTAATGCAACAACGTAATGCAACAATGTAACCTAACAACCAATTGTAACGTAACAAAGTAACGTAAGAACTTAATAACGTAAGAACTTAATAACGTAACGTAACAA
>JACSYO010001308.1:0-15000 GCA_016806645.1 Ophiodon elongatus | reverse complement strand
ACGGTTTTCCCTTGTTATCCAAATTGCTTGTTTGGCCAGTCCGGAAGTTTATTAGTGTGTGTATATGTTTTTTTTTAGCAGAGTAGTTTGGACCATAGATAAAAAGACGGAAAGAAAAGTGCTCTCCTAAGCCCTGAAACCACGCCTGCAGGCGGCTGAAGAGCCTCACCAGTCTGGAGCACTCAACAAACAGATGGTGGATGGTTTCTGTCAGAGAGCAGAAAGGGCAGCCGTCTCCTGAGCCAGGATCGAGGTGCACCAGATACCTGTTTGTGGCTATGGCCCCATGTACAATCCTCCACTGGAGGTCTCCTGTCCATTTGTCTACAGGGGGTTTGTACAGGGACCGCCAACAGCCCCGTGGGGAGGATCCCCAGGCAAAAAACTCGGCCCACCTCGACACCCTCACCCCTGCCAGAGAACGCAAGTTAGAGACCTTCACACTGACCTGGTACGCTGCTTTCCTCCCCAGAGTCTCAAAGTCCCCCTACTGGGGTGTCTTTAGAGACAGCAGGATGTCCTCCTCATCCTTCCACTGTCCCACAGCAGGACAGACAACCAGGGGTGGGAAGACATACTCACACTCATCGTCCCATTGGTCAGATAATGTGAGGTCCCCAACAAACACTCTGGTGAGGACTTCTGGCAGAGAAGCACAGACCTCTTCCCCCAGCCTGAGCAGCAGCCTGCTGGACCGGATGTTGATCAGCTCTGCTAGCTGAGGGATGGAGGTCTTCATTAGATGACCCAGCTTCACACAGCCGGCCTCTCTCAGTCTGGATCTCAGGCTGACCGACGTCAGGACCTGGGATGTGATGTAGCTGTTCCCAAACAGCGGTTCCTCAAAGAGCCACATCCCTGGTGTCGTCACAGCTCTCCGGTGGACTGAAAAAACCTGCCACGCCTGTAAGACGGACTGGTAGAACGGTGTCAGACCAGTTAAATCCACTGACTGGGGCTGAAGTAGGAACAGGTGTTTGTCATACCCTAAGCGTCCAGCCCTCCTCAGCAGCACACAGGCAGTATTAGTCCATGGCAGGCCGAAGCTGTACAGCAGTCTCTGAGCCGTCTACAGTCTGAAGGCTGTGATGCACGATGCAATGTCCACCAGGCCCTGTCCTCCTTCCTGGACCGGCAGGTACAGCACCGCAGCTCTCAGCCAGTGAAGCCCGGACCAGAAAAAGTCCACAACTGCCCTCTGGATTCCTTCAATCAGGCCCTGTGGTGGAGGTAGGACCACCAGTCTGTGCCAAAGGGTCGAGGCAACCAAGTTATTGACAATTAGGACCCTCCCCCTGTAAGAGAGCTGAGGTAGCAGCCATTTCCATTTAGACAGTCTGGTACACACTCTCTCCATGGCACCCTTCCAGTTCTGTCTTTGAAACTCCTCTGTTCCCAAAAAAACACCCCAAACCTTCAAGCCCTGCCTTCCCCATCTGATGTTTCCTTGTAGCTTTGGTGTTTCTTTGTTTAGCCACCGCCCAACCTGCAAAGCTTCACTTTTCCCCCAGTTTACCTTTGCTGAAGATGCCCTCTCAAACAAAACTAAACTGCTACCTAGGATATTAACATCCCTCTGGTCTTTGACGAACACACTAATATCATCAGCATATGCTGACACCACCAGCGAGGGCCGCTGAGGCAGCCCAGGTAACATGAGTCCTGACAGACGGGATCTCAACCTGTTTAGAAGAGGCTTAATGGCAATAGAATATAGCTGTCCAGAGATAGGACATCCCTGTCTGATGCCTCTCTGGACCTGAACTGGACAGCTCAGCGTGCCCCCCACCTTCACGAGACAAGAAGCTTCCTTGTACATCAAACCTAACAGTGACACAAACCCTTCACCAAAACCAAATGCCCTTAAAGTGGAAAGAAGAAAACCATGATCAACCCTATCAAAAGCCTTCTCTTGAACACCAACATCAATATTATACAGTTTGCAAAGATCCAACAAGTCCCTCATGAGAAAAATGTTATCCATGATGGATCTGTCCGGTACGCAGTAAGACTGGTCTGTGTGGATTATAGTCTCTAGAAAGTTCTTAAGCCGGTTGGCAAGCACCTTGGAAAGAAGTTTATAGTCTATACATAACAACGCCACCGGTCTCCAGTTCTTCAATAAGGACAAATCTCCTTTTTTGGGTAACAGTGAAAGTACTGCATGCCGATATGTCGTCGGTAACAGGCCCGTCTGTGAACACTCCTGCAGCACCTCCCACAGGTCGGCTCCCAAACACTTCCAGAAATGTTTGTAGAAGTCCGCAGGCAGTCCATCCAGTCCAGGAGCTCTACCAGCAGCCGTCTGACCCACAGCAGCGGTCAGCTCCTCCAGGGAGATGTTGGCGTCCAGGACAGCTCTGTCCTCGGGGCCCAGCTAAGGAAGGCCCTGAAGCAGCTCGTCAACAGTCTCTCTGTGGTTGTCCTCCTTCCTGAAGAGGGCGCTGTAGAAACTTACGGCATGTTGTCTCATTTCAACCGGGTCAGTCGTCATCCTACCATCAGGGAGGCGGAGACATACCATTTGTTTGGTCCGAGAGACGGACTTCTCCAGATTGAAAAAATAGGAGGTAGGGGCATCCGTGTCCCTAACAGTTGTGAACCTTGACCTGACCAAAGCTCCTTTAGCTCGTTCTCGTAAAAAAGAACCTAGTTGTTGTTTCTTCTGTTGAAGCCTGTGAGTGTCTGTCCTGGTGTGAGTGAATAGACTGTTCTCCAAATCCCTGATTTCATGTCCTAGAGCCTCAATGAGCCTTTTGACTTTTACTGTGGAGTGACTTGTGTACTGCTAAATGTGACTGTTCAATAACCGGTTGCTAAAACTATGAGATAAGTAAACCCTGTCCAGCCTGGCTGCCCTAGTGTTCCCATCCAACACCTTCACCCATGTGTATTGTCTGGCCTGGGGATGTTTGACCCTCCATACATCCACCACACCTGACTCTGCAATCACCAGTGATAAGGTGGCAGATGACTGTAGGTGAGGTTCCTCTCCTGTCCTATCCAATAAAGACTCTATGGTGCAATTCCAGTCCCCACCCATCACTACACACTCGTTCTGATCACAGTGCTGCAGGACATCCCTGAGTTTGTGGAAGATGTCCGTCCTGTGTGAGCCGTGGCTTGAAGCATAGATGTTAATAAAAACAAATGTAATGTTTTGTATGGATGCTCTGACCGCCAGAGCCCTGGCTGTCACTATCTCTGTGGAGGAGATGATGTTGACATCCAGCCCGAGTGTGAACAGCACGGCTACACCTGCAGACAGGTTGGTCCCGTGAGACAGGACATACTGGCCCCTCCACCACAAACCCCAGTCCATCTCATTATGTGGGTCGCTGTGTGTTTCCTGCAGGAAAACGATGTCTAGTCGTTTCTATTTGATTATGTCTGCAGTGACCACTCTCTTCTGTCGGTCCCTCCCACCGTTAATGTTTAAAGAGCCAACCCTCACCTTGTGCGTTGAAAAATTAAAAAGAGCGGTGATGTAGACAGCTAACAGTGACAGAAAGATTAAGTACAGCACATCCATGACAGACTCACTTAACGGTTCTAACCCTTTTGGAACTTTTATTCCTCTTCATTAGCTTCCTGAGACTCGTCATGTGCTTTTTTAGACGGAAACGTTTCTTTTCATCTAATGAATCCACACCAACCGCTTTCTGTATTGCTAAAACATTTTTCATAAACTTGTCTGCGTCTGGAAAATGCTCTGAAACCTTTACAGATTTTCCAAACGTTTCATCCAGGAAGTTATTAATTTCCTCCAGCTTGTACAGATCTCCACTGTAAGACTGGGAGTCTGTGAGAGAGAGACAGTCAGAGTCAGTATCGTACTCCATGTCCTCCTCCCCAACACAAGCCCCCCCACTCACCTCTGGACCAGCAGCCTGACTTTGGTCAGTTTCACCTGTGGGCCCTTTGCTGCCGCCTGCTCCACTTCCCCTCTTACCTTCCTCTGCCTCCTTCCCCTCATACCTTCCTCTGCCTCCTTCCCCTCATACCTTCCTCTGCCTCCTTTCCATCATACCTTCCTCTGCCTCCTTCCCCTCATACCTTCCTCTGCCTCCTTTCCATCATACCTTCCTCTGCCTCCTTCCCCTCATACCTTCCTCTGCCTCCTTCCCCTCATACCTTCCTCTGCCTCCTTCCCCTCATACCTTCCTCTGCCTCCTTTCCATCATACCTTCCTCTGCCTCCTTCCCCTCATACCTTCCTCTGCCTCCTTTCCATCATACCTTCCTCTGCCTCCTTCCCCTCATACCTTCCTCTGCCTCCTTCCCCTCATACCTTCCTCTGCCTCCTTCCCCTCATACCTTCCTCTGCCTCCTTTCCATCATACCTTCCTCTGCCTCCTTCCCCTCATACCTTCCTCTGCCTCCTTTCCATCATACCTTCCTCTGCCTCCTTCCCCTCATACCTTCCTCTGCCTCCTTCCCCTCATACCTTCCTCTGCCTCCTTCCCCTCATACCTTCCTCTGCCTCCTTTCCATCATACCTTCCTCTGCCTCCTTCCCCTCATACCTTCCTCTGCCTCCTTTCCATCATACCTTCCTCTGCCTCCTTCCCCTCATACCTTCCTCTGCCTCCTTCCCCTCATACCTTCCTCTGCCTCCTTCCCCTCATACCTTCCTCTGCCTCCTTTCCATCATACCTTCCTCTGCCTCCTTCCCCTCATACCTTCCTCTGCCTCCTTTCCATCATACCTTCCTCTGCCTCCTTCCCCTCATACCTTCCTCTGCCTCCTTTCCCTCTGTTGTTAGACTCAGAAAAGCTGAGTTCTCCTCAATCATTTTTCCTCCGCCTAAATCAGCTTTCTGTTCCCCGACCTGACTGTCCGTCTGCCCGCTGTGCCCCTCCTCGGGGCCGGTCGGCTGGTCATCGCCCCCCCGCGGAGCAGCGACCTCCGCCGGCTCGTCATTCCGCGGAGCCCCGGTGTTACTAAGCTGCTCCGCCGGTACGGCCCCCGGCTCAGGGTGCCCTTCGGCCGGCCTGTGAGGACAAGCGGTCCGCTTGTGCCCCACATCCCCACACTCAAAGCACCTGATGCTACTTGTGCTAGCGTACACCATGTAGTGTCCCTCCCCGTGTTTCACCCTGAAGGAGACCTCCAGCGTCTGAGACGGACAGGTAAGGAACATGAACACCTGTCTCCTGAAGGACTGGACATGTTTGAGTTTATCATTTTTACAACCCAGCCCAACAGTTCTGAAGCTGCTCGCTAGCTTCCCGAAGCGATGCGGCTCCCGCTCCAGCACCTGGTTGGGGATGAACGGGGGAATACCGGACACGGTGACCCGGGTGGAGGGCACTGCGAGCGGGGAAACCTGCAGATATACGCCGTTCAGCGAGACGCTGCTCGATATTAACTCCGCCACAAAACGCTCCTCTTTTAAAAACACCACCACACCTCGGTTCGTCCTGGAGGCATAGCACAGGTTACCGTGTCCCACACGGTCTCCCACAGCCAGGAGAACCGCCTCTACCGGGACACACGGGTCGGGCTGAACCCGAATTCCATGCCTCAAAGACAGGGACGGCGTCTCAGAGGACGCCATCCCTGACAAGAAACACAGTTTTCTGTCCGCAAAAACACCAATAAACACACCAAAATACAACCAAAAACCACAATAACTCAATCACACAGTGAACTATGAAGGAAAAATTAAGAAAAGTTTGAGAAAAATCACCAAACATTTAGCAGCGCTCTCCACGATCTCCACCAGAGAGAGAGAGAGAGAGAGTAGAGAGAGTAGAGAGAGAGACACAGAGACACAGAGAGAGAGACACAGAGACACTGAGAGAGAGAGAGAGAGAGAGAGAGAGACAGAGAGAGAGAGAGAGAGAGAGAGAGAGACAGAGAGAGAGAGAGAGAGAGACACAGAGAGAGAGAGAGAGAGAGAGAGAGAGAGAGAGAGAGGGGAGAGAGAGGGAGGGAGAGAGAGAGGTGGAGGGATTGAGATAGATAGATAAAGAGAGAGGGGGAGATAGGGAACGAGAGAAATAGGGAGTAAGAGGGAGCAAGGGAGAGGGGGCATAGAGAGAAATAGGGAGAAAGAGTGGGGGAGTAAGGGGGAGAAAGGGGGAGTAAGTGGGAGATAGATAGAGGGGAGTGAGGGGGAGAAAGGGGGAGTAAGTGGGAGATAGATAGAGGGGCGTAAGGGGGAGAAAGAGGGAGTAAGTGGGAGATAGATAGAGGGGGTTAAGGGGAGAAAGGGGGAGGAAGTGGGAGATAGATAGAGGGGGGTAAGGGGGAGAAAGGGGGAGTAAGTGGCAGATAGATAGAGGGGAGTAAGGGGGACAAAAGGGGAGTAAGTGGGAGATAGATAGAGAGGGGTAAGGGGGAGAAAGGGGAGTAAGTGGGAGAAAGGGTGAGTAAGGGGGAGAAATGGGGAGTAAGTGGGAGATAGATAGAGGGGGGTAAGGAGGAGATAGATAGAGGGGGGTAAGGGTGAGAAAGGGGGAGTAAGTGGGAGAAAGGGGGAGTAAGGGGGAGAAAGGGAGAGTAAGTGGGTCACCTTGTCCTGCACACTGAGCTCCTCCTCAAACCTTCTCAGGTCTTTAGAGATTTGACCTCATTCAACGTGAAGCTGCAGCGTTGTACTGGAAGTACTCTGTACCACGAGAGGCAGAGTACTACAGAGTACTACAGAGTACTGTGGTACTCTGTAGTACTCTGTAGTATTCTGTTTAAAAAAGCTCTCAGAGTACTCTTCCCCCTCCGGTCTCATGTCTCTAAACCTTTTCATTGAGTTCATTTTGTAAAGACAAACACATACATTATAATATAGTTATATTTCTAATAAACGCTACTGTGCATTGAACTTCTTAGTTTTATCTTAATTGATTACTAGTAAATGAAAATATTCACCTCAGTTTATTATCAGGTAAACGGTGAAAAGATAGAAGATAAAACAATGACTTTTTTATATTATATGATTATATATGTATTTATATATTAGAAAAAGTCTAATAATAATAATAATGTCAACATAACTTTTGCAAAATAAAAAATGTATCTATTATTTGTAAAACAGAAAATAAAATAAAAATCTAAATAATAAGCTAAGAACTGTTATATAGTATTAGTGTAGTATACCAAGAAATGTCAATTTAGCAGCATATAATTAAAAGTATTAATAGTAATATAAATAATATTTTGATGCATTTATTCAACATTTCTATTTAATAAAGATTGTAATTTTATTCCAAACTTTGTAATCTATCATCTGATCAGCGGCCGTATGTCTTGGACACTCGGGTGAAGACAGGAGCAGAGCTGTCAACTGATCACCACCTGGTGGTGAGGTGGATCAGATGGCAGGGGAATCGTCTGGAGAGACCCGGCAAGCCCAAACGTGTAGTGAGGGTGAACTGGGAACGTCTGGCGGAGGATCCTGTCCGGGAGATCTTCAACTCCCACCTCCGGAAGAACTTCTCACACATCCCAAGGGAGGCTGGGGACATGGAATCCCAGTGGACCATGTTCAAAGCCTCTATTGTGGACGCGGCCGCTAGGAGCTGAGGTCAGAAGGTCACCAGTTCCTGTTGTGGCGGCAACCCGAGAACCCGGTGCTGGACACCGGGGGTGAGGGAAGCCCTCAAGCTGAAGAAGGAGGCCTTTCAGGCATGGTTGGCTCAGGGGTCTCCTGAAGCAGCTGCGGTGGTCGCGGACGCTAAAACTCGGGCATGGGAGGAGTTCGGGGAGGCCATGGAGAAGGACTTTCGGTTGGCCTCAAGGAAGTTCTGGCAAACCATCCGACGGCTCTGGAACGGAAAGCAGGGCTTACCCCAGGCTGTGCTCAGCACGGGGGGGGGGGACTGCTGACCTGGACGGGGGACATCATCGGGCGGTGGAAAGAGCACTTTGAGGAACTCCTAAACCCGGCCAACATGTTCTCTATAGAGGAGGCAGCACCTGAAGACTCGGAGAGGGGGTGGGGGGGGTCGCATCCATATCCTTGGCAGAGGCCACTAGGGTACTCAAAAAGCTCTTTGGTGGCGCCGGGGGGATGAGATCCGCCCTGAGATGCTGAAGGCGCTGGACGTTGTTGGGCTGTCTTGGCTGACACGCCTTTTCAATGTCGCATGGGGGTCGGGAACAGAGCCCATGGACTGGCAGACCGGGGTGGTGGTTCCCATTTTCAAAAAGGGGGACTGGAGAGTGTGCTCGAATTATCGGGGTATCACACTACTCAGCCTCTCTATCGGGGTATCACACTACTCAGCCTCTCTATCGGGGTATCACACTACTCAGCCTCTCTATCGTGGTATCTCACTACTCAGCCTCTCTATCGGGGTATCTCACTACTCAGCCTCTCTATCGGGGTATCTCACTACTCAGCCTCTCTATCGGGGTATCTCACTACTCAGCCTCTCTATCGGGGTATCTCACTACTCAGCCTCTCTATCGGGGTATCTCACTACTCAGCCTCTCTATCGGGGTATCACACTACTCAGCCTCTCTATCGGGGTATCACACTACTCAGCCTCTCTATCGGGGTATCACACTACTCAGCCTCTCTATCGGGGTATCACGCTACTCAGCCTCCCTGGGAAAGCTTATGCAGGGTGTTGGAAAGGAGCTCCGACCGATTGTCGAACCTCGGATTCAAGAGGAGCAGTGTGGATTCCGTCCCGGTCGTGGAACAGTGGACCAGCTCTTTACCCTCTCAGACTACTGGAGGGGCTCTGGGAGTTTGCCCAACCAGTCTACATGTGTTTTGTGGACTTGGAGAAGGCCTTCGACCGGGTCCCTCTGGGTTTTTGTGGGGGGTGCTGCGGGAGTATGGTGTGCCGGACCCATTACAACGGGCCATCCGGTCTCTGTACAACTGCAGTAGGAGCTGTGTTCGTATTCTCGGCAATAAGTCAGACGCGTTCCCGGTGGGTGTTGGCCTCCGCCAGGGCTGCCCTTTATCACCGGTCCTGTTCGTGATTTTCATGGACAGGATATCTAGGCGTAGGGGAGGAGAACGTCGGGTTCGGGGGTCTCGGGATCGCCTCTCTGCTGTTCGCAGATGATGTGGTCCTGTTGGCCTCTTCGGACCATGACCTCCAGCATTCACTGGGGCGGTTTGCAGCCGAGTGTGAAGCGGCGGGGATGAAAGTAAGCACTTCCAAATTTGAGGCCATGGTGCTCTGCCGGAAACCGGTGGATTGCTCCCTCCGGGTGGGGACGGAGTGCCTACCACAAGCGAAGGAGTTCAAGTATCTCGGGGTCTTGTTCACGAGTGAGGGTAAGATGGAGCGGAGATTGACCGATGGATCGGTGCGGCTGCAGCAGTAAAACAAGCTGCACCGGACCGTCTTGGTGAAGAGGAGCTGAGCCGGAAGGAGAAGCTCTCAATTTACTGGGCGGTCTACGTTCCGTGACCGAAAGAACGAGGTCTCGGATACAAGCGGCCGAAATTAGTTTTCTCCGTAGGGTGGCCGGGCTCAGCCTTAGAGATAGGGTAAGGAGATGAGTTTCCTCTGTAGGGTGGCTGGGCTCAGCCTTAGAGATAGGGTAAGGAGATGCGTTTCCTCTGTAGGGTGGCTGGGCTCAGCCTTAGAGATAGGGTAAGGAGATGAGTTTCCTCTGTAGGGTGGCTGGGCTCAGCCTTAGAGATAGGGTAAGGAGATGAGTTTCCTCTGTAGGGCTCAGCCTTAGAGATAGGGTAAGGAGATGAGTTTCCTCTGTAGGGCTCAGCCTTAGAGATAGGGTAAGGAGATGAGTTTCCTCTGTAGGGTGGCCGGGCTCAGCCTTAGAGATAGGGTAAGGAGCTCGGACATCAGGAGGGAACTTGGAGTTGAGGCGCTACTCCTTCGTGTCTAAAGGAGTCAGCTGAGGTGGTTCGGGCATCTGATCAGGATGCCTCCTGGTTTCCTCCCGTTAGAGGTTTTCCAGGCACGCCCACCTGGTAGGAGGCCCCGGGGAAGACCCAGGACACGCTGGAGGGATTATATCTCAGCTGGCCTGGGAACGCCTCGGGATCCCAGAACGAGCTGGAACGTGTTGCGGGTGAGAGGGAAGCCTGGGTCGGCCTGCTGGCTGCTGCCACCGAGACCCGACCGGATAAGCGGAGGAAAATGGATGGATGGATGTCATTTTATTATTTTGGCTTCATGACCTTTATAATTTATGAGAGCACGTTTTTAGACAGTAAAGACATTAAATGTATAATACCGTATAAAACACACGGGATCCTACATTTCCCACAATGCAACTCATGACGGTCGTCACGGTGCCTGCCTGCCGTTTGTTGCCTTCAAGCCCGATAACCCCGATGGCGTCACGATGACATCATCGGGGTAAAAGACTTCGATCGGCAACGACATCTTTCAGCTATGCAGAAATAAATGGTCACAGTCGGCCATGTTTTCACTCCTGGGGGGCAATTAAATTACCCAGGGGGCTTTGAGGTGCTAACTAGACAGCGTTGATTAATACCAGCTGTGCATAATTTGTGCTATTATTGGATGATCACCTGAGACAAGGAGGGAGAAGAAAAGAGGGGGCGGGGGGGGGCAGATACAGTGTGATCAACACTGACATTGTTTACATGGTACAATCAGTCCAGAGCCCCCGGGACCCCATCACCCCATCCACCCCATCCACCCATCACCCCATCACCCCATCCACCCATCACCCCATCCACCCCATCCACCCATAACCCCATCCACCCATCACCCCATCACCCCATCCACCCCATCCACCCATCACCCCATCACCCCATCCACCCATCACCCCATAACCCCATAACCCCATACACCCATCACCCCATCCACCCATCACCCCATAACCCCATCCACCCATCACCCCATCCACCCATCCACCCATCACCCCATCACCCCATCCACCCATCCACCCATCACCCCATCCACCCATCACCCCATAACCCCATCCACCCATCACCCCATCCACCCATCACCCCATCACCCCATCCACCCATCCACCCATCACCCCATCCACCCATCACCCCATAACCCCATCCACCCATCACCCCATCCACCCATCACCCCATCACCCCATCCACCCATCACCCCATCCACCCTCCTCCCTCCTCCTTCCACCCTCCACCCTCGCTCCAAACCCCTCACTCTGCGCTTTTCATTCCTCTCCTCCTCCTCCTCCTCCTCCTCCTCCTCCTCCTCTCCTCGCTCTTCATCTTGTCTTAATTCTACATCTTCTTCTTCCCTTCTGGTCTGTGATGTGAGCGTCGCTGCTCTCTCCTCGGCGTTGGACAGAGGAGAGCTACATAGTGTGGGAAGTGTTGAGAGTGCTTCCAAATGTGTCCATCTGCCAAGGAGGAGGAGGAGGTGGTGGAGGAGAAGAAGGAGGAGGAGAAGGAGGAGGAGGAGGAGGTGGTGGAGGAGAAGAAGGAGGAGGAGAAGGAGCTGGTGGAGGAGGAGAAGGAGGAGGAGAAGGAGGAGGAGAAGCAGCTGGTGGAGGAGAAGAAGGAGGAGGAGAAGGAGCTGGTGGAGGAGGAGAAGGAGGAGGAGGAGGAGGAGGAGGAAGAGAAGGAGGAGGAAATGGAGGAGGAGGAGGAGGTGGTGGAGGAGAAGGAGGAGGAGAAGGAGGAGGAGGAGGAGGAGGAGGTGGTGGAGGAGGAGAAGGAGGAGGAAGAGAAGGAGGAGGAGTAGGAGGAGGAAGAGGAGTAGGAGGAGAAAGACGTGGAGGAAGAGGAAGAGGAGGAGTTGGAGGAGGAGGAAGAGGAGGAGGAGGAGGAAGAGGAAGAGGAAGAGGAGGATGAGGAGGAGGAGGAGGAGGAGGAGGAAGAGGAGGAAGAGGCCAGAGAGCCTTAATGTGTCTTAATCAGGATTGACATGTAACATCGCTCCAAAGATAAACTGTCACATTTTAATCCGCCGCCCATCACGCGCAGCAGACGGAGCACGGGCGGATGTAGATGGAGGCTGATTTCTGAATGAACACAGTAAGGTGGAGGTTGACTCACACACACACACACACACACACACACACACACACACACACACACACACATGCACACACACGCTGTGAGCTAAAGTTAGCACCCGTCATGCGAAGCGAACATTCTGCATACATGCAAACTCGCACGCATTTTGCAAGTGTCAGCGGGGCAACCATGGCAACGGTTTCCGTAGCGACTGCAGGAAGCCAGCGAGTCTTTTCTGATGGCACGTTTCCCAGAGGAGCCCGTCATGCATCATCTCGCGTAGAGAGGGGGGGGATGGGGGGACAGGATGTATACTGTACATACAGGAGATGAAGCTCTGAGGGGGAGCTCTCAAACAACAACTCTCAACAGGAATGCCTTGCTCAAAGGGAGCGCTCATTAACATCCCACCGACTCAAAAGAGGTGGATGGAATTCTGTTTGTGGTTCTCACAGAACTGAAAAACTACGTTAAAACAAGACTAAAGTTGTTTTTAGACCAAACACAAAGTGGATTTTTCGTACGAAGTCAATGTTCAACAAATACGCAAGTTGTACTGTTTCACCTTGAGCAAAATATTTGTGTGACGCTGAGTCAGCGTTGAGCTTCTCCTGGGGGACGCCGGCGTTCTGCACAGTGACCGAGCGACAACATGTCAGGTTGCAGTTTACATCCATGTCTGACAAAAATGTCCTACTTTTCATCCTACTAGATATTTGTGTAAAATTGTCATAATTAGCATATGAATTATTGATATGTGGCCGAAACGTGTTTGGTGAGATCACAGTGACTTTTGACCACCAAATTTATAATCAGGCAGCAACCTCCGGTTCTGCAGAGTGAAGTCGATGCTTCATGTGTTAAAGCTGCATTCTCTCTCCTGACCACCAGGGGGCGACTCCTCTGGTTGTATAGAAGTCAAAGCTTCATGTGTTAAACCTGCATTCTCTCTCCTGACCACCAGGGGGCGACTCCTCTGGTTGTATAGAAGTCAAAGCTTCATGTGTTAAAGCTGCATTCTCTCTCCTGACCACCAGGGGCGACTCCTCTGGTTGTATAGAAGTCAAAGCTTCATGTGTTAAAGCTGCATTCTCTCTCCTGACCACCAGGGGGCGACTCCTCTGGTTGTATAGAAGTCAAAGCTTCATGTGTTAAAGCTGCATTCTCTCTCCTGACCACCAGGGGGCGACTCCTCTGGTTGTATAGAAGTCTATGAGGAAATGACTCCATCTCTCTTGGTTTATAAACTATAAGCCGTATTGAGGTATTTGAGAACTGTGTTTTGTAACTGAACCTTTTAAGGAAACTCCATAACTCATCTCCACCTTGTCAAACATGCAGAATCGTCTCTGCGGAGTCGTTTATAAATGATTCTCTCGAACAGAATGCCTCTGGACACTCGGGCGATGTCAAAGCTAATATCCGTTCCTGACCGGAGCACAGCTGTGCTGGAACTCAACAGCAGAAATATTGACAGCTACATATCTGATTCGTGTGTTGACCTCTGACCTCCCGGTGAGTCCGTCTGGATGTTGTGAGAACAAGAGAACAAACGCCCGGAGGACCGGGTTGCGGAGGCTCACCTGGGCTGGCGCTGTGTGGGCGGAGCTCCCCGCCGGGCCTCCTCCCCCAGCCGGCTGAGGGAGGGCGACCGGCTCCTCGCCCCCCTCCCCATGGTCCGCACCACCACGTTGCCATTGGGGCTGCCGCTGGGCATCTGCTGGAGCAGCTGGGGTGACAGGCTGCGATGTAATGCTGAGGAGCCAGGCTGCGGGTGGCCCTGCTGGGGCCCCCTGTGCGGGGGGGGCTGGGCGTGGTGCTGCAGAGGGGGGGGGGCCCAGTTGCCGGGAGAACCGTGCTGCTGGTGCTGGCTGACCGTCAGGTTGTTGTCGCTGTTGGAGCGCAGAAGGACCCGCGGCGCCGACAGCGAGGAGGAGGACCGGTCGTGAGACGGGCCCCGCCGGCGGGTGGAGTAGGGCGGGGCCTCGCGGAAAGGCACTGTGGAGGGAGGAGGGCGGATGTTATGTTATTCATCTTTTACAAGCGGAGCATTAAACTCTTTCACACCGACGACACTCGGCAGTCTGTGGTAGAAGCTTCCAGACTACAAACGGAAAACTTTCATCACAAAATCTACATTTTCAGAAAGTTATTGTTTATTTAGTTGACATATTTGATATAGTTGATTATGTGGGGGGTGGGGGGGTCAGGTGTTGGGGGGTGGGGGCAGGTGGGGGGGGCGAGCCACCATGCAACGACTACGAAAAAGATCTGGCTGCCGCTCCGAGCTCTTCAGGGATACTTTGGTGATACTACTTGCGGTGACTTGCGACCAGAGAGAACCTCCTGCAGCCAATCAGTGAGCAGAGTGCTGTGACATGTGACTATGTTACATGTCTGCCCTTGAGTGATGATGAAGACCCAGTGACGTGTGATGTTTATAATAACATATGTCATGTGATGTTTATAATAACATATATATCATGTGATGTTTATAATAACATATATATCATGTGATGTTTATAATAACATATATATAATGTGATGTTTATAATAACATATGTCATGTGATGTTTACAATAACATATATGTCATGTGATGTTTATAATAACATATATATCATGTGATGTTTATAATAACATATATATAATGTGATGTTTATAATAACATATATATCAGGTGATGTTTATAATAACATATATATAATGTGATGTTTATAATGACATATATATCATGTGATGTTTATAATAACATATATGTCATGTGATGTTTATAATAACATATATATCATGTGATGTTTATAATAACATATATGTCATGTGATGTTTATAATAACATATATGTCATGTGATGTTTATAATAACATATATATAATGTGATGTTTATAATGACATATATATCATGTGATGTTTATAATAATATATATATATGTGATGTTTATAATAACATATATATAATGTGATGTTTATAATAACATATATATCATGTGATGTTTATAATAACATATATATCATGTGATGTTTATAATAACATATGTATCATGTGATGTTTATAATAACATATATCATGTGATGTTTATAATGACATATATATCATGTGA
>JACSYO010001307.1:0-10189 GCA_016806645.1 Ophiodon elongatus | reverse complement strand
TTTTCTTTTGAAGAGAGACGCAACGCAAAATGTCAAAATAAAAGCCAAGGCAATAGAGTGATAGATATTCTTATTTACAGTCTTCTATGTTGCAAACACATACCAGGGTAACGTTAGAAGAAAATTAATTAATCAATATAAATAAATAAACCTGTGTTTGTTAGCAACAGTAGTGACTACAGGCGGTTTAATATTCATGTTTCCATGTACACAGCAATAATCAACTTTCAATTCATCGTTGCATTGTTTAATGCAACACAGTTGGTAATATAGTTTAATAAAAGTAATTTGTGTGTGCAGAGTTGTTGCTGTTAGCATCCTATTTATATTTCCACCTTATTGTGCTGTTTCTTGAGTGAACGCAGCAGAGCCTGTATGAGGAGACGCAGAGTAAAGGGTTTCCCCTACCAGTAGATGGCAGTATTTCCAGTATTTAATGTATTTACTTTTTATATTTGTGTCATTTTAGAACCAAACATTCCTCCATGGAAGAGCATGTGTTGATTACGAGGCAATAAATAATGACAATTAAAAAATAAAGAGACAGTTGGTTTATTCTTATTAAGCAGCCTTCAGTGGACCTCTCTTCAGTTACCACCCAGTCAGAGCACCACCTGTGCTTCACATTTTACCTTCATTACTACATCATCACTGTTACTGTCATCATCATCAACATATAACCTGTTCTGTTCTGACTCTGCTGTCAGTCTCAGCCCCTCTGACTAGATCACGTCATCATAATGTAGCACTTTGGTCTAAAGAAGGATTTAACATTGTGCTGTGTGTGAACACTGTTGTTAAATTGGAGAGTTTCTCTATTATTAACAAGGTAATATAAATTCCACCCAATACAGGTAAACCCTCGTGGTAGCTACCTTAAGAAACGAACCCAAACACCCCATAATTCCAGTTTAAATAGGCGACTTGGATCTACTATAGAGTGGTGGGGTGCTACAAATGTATCCTCTGACTCTCTGGGCACTTGAAGGTTGGCAACGACTGGACTAAACTAATTAAAACAACAGTAAAATGCTACTTCCACATTGTTGCATCAGTATTAACAATCTAATAATATAAGGGGATGTTGTCATGCAATGATGTAATGAGAACTTTTGACTCAAACATTTTGCTCTTAATACTTCTGTATTTTGATGGAGTTTGAACGTATAATACATATATTATACATTCAAGGACATATAATACATATATTATACGTTCAAGAACGTATAACACATATATTATACGGTTAAACTTGTAGGAAAAAAATACTCTATTTGACGAAGGTCTTGAAAAGTCTGCTCCTGTAATAAACAATCCTACATTATGAAATACCCATGTGGATATGAGACATTCCAAATAGCAAACAAAGCTTTATTAAATGCTGAGTGTTCCCGCAGACGCTGACCTACTTCCTTTTAGAAGAAAATCACAAGACAAATAGCCACCAAGAATTTGGGATATGGCCGGATGGCCTATCGTTAAGTCAGCCACGCTCACAGTATTGTTATACAAAGGGTTATTCATTCACATTGCTGAGAGTTAGATAAAAAGACCAATACCACTTTCATGTCTTTATGATAAATATGAAGGTACGGCCAGGACATGGGTGGCCTAGCTTAGCAATACTGGAAACAAGGGGAAACAGCCAGGCTCTGACCAAAGGAAACTAAATTCACCTTCAATCCTCTAAAGCTCACGAAGCAACACATGAGTGTGTATCTCATTATTAAAATCTGACAATAACAAAAGTCCCTCTACAATTTCTGGTTTTGTAGAAAGTTATGTGCAGTGACTTTTGTTTCTTTTGGCAACTTCACTGTGACAATAATTTTACATCATTAAATGAACTGGCATTTCTCACCCTTGTTTGCAGGCGTGTGTCCCTGGAGAACCGGAGAGACAAATGTCAAAGCAGGTGAAATGGTGGCGCTGTACTGCCCTCCTGACAGACGTTCTAGTCATGGTGAAGCCAAAGTGATCTGGACCAGTTACACCACCCAGGAGAGGGATCTGACCGACATGTCCTCAGCTGAGCAGACGCAGATGGGGTTGCTGGTTCATGAGAGGAGCCTTGTGATTCTGAGTGCTACTGTCAACCATCAGGGCAATTACTCATGCTCTCTGGGGTAAAGTCCAAACAAATTACAAACATTCTGCTTTTAAAGACTAATTCCCAGAAAGCACATTCAAACTGTGTTTCGTTCTTAAGACTGATATTGAACAAGACTATAAAAGTATCTTTCAGGCCTGTAAATACATTTTACCCCAAAGGGATTATATTGGCTTTCTGCTGCTGAAATAACTAATGAATGAGTTTTTACATTGGTAATTTCTATATATCTTCTCATATCTAATGAACTCAACATGTAGAGGTTTTCTATATTTGCTGTATGAGAAAATATTATAGAGCTCATAAAAGCTCTATAATATGAAACCATAATTTGTCAATAGTTGGCTTATCTAACATCTGCAGTAACTGAAATGTTGTCAACCCTTGCCCTGAACCTTTGAACATGTTGCTTGCCATTGCGGTGAGCTATATACATAACATCAGAGACCTATACGTGAACACCAACAACTCTATTGTGCATTTTTATATTTAATATTGCTTTACTTGTATGTATAAATGCTGCTGTAGTGAAACAAATTCCCCTTGCGGGATTAATAAAGTAACTATCTATCTATCCATCTATCTATCCATCTATCTATCTATCCATCTATCCATCCATCTATCTATCCATCTATCTATCCATCTATCATGTTGATGTTAAGCAGATAGTGTTCATAATCTTAGTACAGCTTGACAGAACGCTACCATTCGCTAACTGGCTCGAAATACAATGTACTGGGTGGAAATGTCATCATTCTTTTGCGAGTATTTGGTCATAAACCAATTTGGACAAATTGTAAATTTGACCTGATGGTGGCGCTAGATAAAAGGAAATGGATTACAAGTCATCCTTGAGCGAACATGATTGTCTGAACCAAATTTCATGGCGATCCATCAAAAAGTTTTCAAACCCAAAGACATTTCCCTCAAAGCCACACGATGTAAAGTCAGAGGGTGTAACCGTCCTGACTTGTTCGTAGAGGACAGCGTGCTCATCCAGAGCTTCATCCCTCCATCCAGACGGTTGTGGTGTCATTTGGTTCCTTGCAACACAAAACCTTGTCAGCCACAAACCAGATGCCTTAAAGGTTCTGTTGTAATGCGGCGCTGGCAGACATCATTCTCACCAAATGATACTAAAACTATCTGGATAGAGAAATGTCACACTGGCTAAGATTTCAAATGTGCATTTTGGAAACTGATCCTTCACATTCAGAGCCTCAGCAAAACATTTTTATTCTGAATGGGAAATCTTCATATTAACCTTTTCTTTGATGACTTGACAGGAAAGCCAGCAGACAGTTCTGGTTCAGGCTGATAGTATACACAACGCAGTCCAGAGAGTATGAGGAGAGGACCCAGTACCCTCAAACATGTTACATTGGAGAGGCCTGCACATTGAATTGTCCCGAGGTAAACGTACCTGCTGTAAACACACTGAATATGACCAGGAACGGCATTATATGGCACAAGGTATGTAAACGCAGCTGATTTTTGATTGCGAACAATATTTGACTGTGAAAATCAAAAGCTGCATGTTTTTCTACATTTGAGGCTAAAGCTGGTTTGCAGTGACTTCGTGGTTTAAAATACTTTATTTTTCCATCTTGTAGGAGGGCGAGTCTTTGACAATAATAGACAGCGACTTCTTACCAGTGGAAGAGAGTAACAACACTGTCTACACCTGTACCAGATCATACCGGTATTATGGAAATGTATATAACATGACCTTTACGGTGGTGCTTAAAGTCAAACCAACGGGTGAGGGAAAACACTTTTTGGATCTGTTTATTGTCTCAGACTTCAATATATTTTTATTCATGTGTTAAATGTTTTCTCTTTTTCTTGCACAGGAAAATCCGGACAATCAACGATACTTTCACCACGCGGAAGTGGTGTACTTAATGTAGCTTTAGGTGAGTGTCTTGTGTTTTTGTGTAGTTACATGCACATTATCTTATAGCTTTAAAATTAACTTGCGTGAACTCTGCTTTTTCTAGGCGCAACAGTGGTGATTGATTGCAAAGCTGTTATGTATTCTGACTTTGAGGAGGTATTCTGGTTCAGCGGGAAATCAGATGTGGAAACGAACAACAGCTTTCCAGTTTTCTACAATTACACACGGTAAACACTTCACACAACTCTCAAGTCTGGAAGTGCAAATGTTGAACACACAAACACTCAACACACACAAAATCACTCATCTTTCTTACTTTTCTTTCCACTCCAGTGAAAATAATGCTGGAGAGATAAAGATGACGGCATCACTAGTCTTCAAAAAGGTGTCACAGGAGGATTTTTTAAAAAATTACACCTGTAGACTGGATTCTGTAGCTGGACCCTCAAGCTCCGTCACCATCACCTTGGCCCCAAAAGGTAAACAAGATGGATGGAAAGATAGAACTTCGGCTATTGTATATGGTTTTTGCCAGCTGTGTATCGTAAACTAAGTTGATGTCTGTTTCTAATCCACACGTTCAAATTACATGGAAGTTGCAGCTGGCGTCTGCTGCTTCAAATGAATTATAATTTGAGGAGTTATTTGTCCCTCACATCCCTACAGCGTCTCTATCGTCCCGCTCCCTGGCTCTCTGCATTGTGGCCATCGTGGTGGTGATTGCTGTAACAGTTGTCGTTTCGGTGAAACTAAAAATGGAAATCGCTCTTTTCCTGCGTGGCACTTTTTGTTGCTATCGCGGCACCTCAGGTGGGATTCATGTTTTTGGTTTTGTTAAGACTTTAGTGTATCTGGTGCATATTGTTCTCAGCACTGAATTGTATAAAAACAGCCAGCCATGGTGTCTCTACTAAAGCTGTGTGTTGTTTGTTTAGATGGAAAGAGCTATGATGCCTTTTTGATGTGTTACAAGAGTGACACAGACGCAGGACTTAATGAAGATGACAGAAAATATCTGGAGAGTGTTTTGGAAGAGAGGTTTGGGTACAGTCTCTGTCTTTATGATCGTGACGTTTCACCAGGGAAAGGTACGTGCTTAAGACATACTCTTAAAATAAAGAAAATCTACCTAGAAATCTTCATGAAGCGATGTATAATCTGAACTCTGGTTGGTTGCAGCTGCAGCGGAGGCGGTGCTGGACTGTATAGAGCAGAGTCGGACGGTGGTTTTGGTTCCCACCTCCCCAGATCCTGGACCAGGATCCGGCCTGCTGAGTGCCATCCATGCAGCCCTTGTGGAGCGGCAGACTCGCTTGGTTTTCATCCAAACGGAGACAACAGAAGCCTCGAGATCTGGTTCCTTACCGGAGGCCTTGCAGCTTCTTGGCGAGGCTGGAGACTGTGTCACGTGGAAGGGCATGAGCTCCATGCCGCATTCCTCCTCCTTCTGGAAGCAGCTACGATATCACCTACCGGCCCCGCAGCAGGCATCAAATATAAAGCTTTTACCTTAAACAACTATCCAATATGATAACTGTTACAGTATTTATTCAGATATATGGTTTATGTCATTAAGTCAAGGCATACTGCGAGATGGTTGACAACTTTCCTGTTCTCACTCATGATGTTTTCTATTCCTTCTTCACCCCTTGTATTATTTCCCCTACTCTATATATCACAAAATGCCATGCTTTGGTGTTGTGGTGCCGCTACTGGCTCACTGCCCACACCTGATCAGCTCTTGGTGATCGGTTGAACACATTTAATTGAGCAAATCTGCCTTTTTCTCTGCAGATAATTTGAGTTGTCATTGAGGAAAAAACACAGTCGTTTGTGTATTTGTAACTTAACAACCAGGAAGTCATGACAGTGACAGTGACTCAGCATGCACAGCAGGACCCTGAAAATGAAGTGGCTAATTGGAATTCAGCCATCATTGATTTTAGTTTTTAACACCTTTGCTTTTCCTCCTGTGAAATGTCCAAATGTGTTCTGTGAAATGGGCCTATCAGGTGTGGGCACTACAGGGAAAGATGGAACATATGCACTGCCACATGTCAAGATATTACTGAATTGTTAAAAAGGCACCTTTCTGTTGTTTTTGTTTTACTACTGCTTTTAAACCTGCATTGATACATGTTTTTGATATTAACAATATAGTAATTAATATGTGTAATGTGAAAAGATTAGCTTTTTAGTCTTGTGTGGTGTACTGTTTTGATTCAACATTTTGCTGTCAGATGTTTCTCATCAACTCCCTGAAGCCAGACACACTCTGATAAACCCACAAACAGCAAACAGTTATCAAGTTATCAAACCACAACTGAACCAAAAGGCCAGTGAATATTGGAGAAACATGTTGTTGCACCATGTTTGCTGAATAAGTTGACCACTGTTTGCATGATGTGGGCATTTTTATGTCAGCTTGCTTGATGTTTTTCTGCCACCCAGTGGAAGTTTTCCAGTCGAACAATTGCGGTCACTCGCCTTTGAGACAAATACATGTCATTTCCTGTGACTTTTTCACAATATAAACCAGCCCCGTGTTTCGCAAGTTGAAAACTTCAGATTACAAATAAGATTAATTGCCAAGTAGTAAATAGAAAGTAGGTTTTACTTTCGACTTACATTGGTATTTGGTGGATAAAAACATTAAGAGGAAATCAAAGTACAGGCAAAGTAATGCAAAAGTCAAAAAATATTTAGAAATTACAATAAAATATGAAATAATGAGATAATACATGATACAGGGATAATATTGGGTTTACATACATACAGGTAGAAACAAGGAAAATAAGCTGAACAAAAGTAGAAATAAACAAAACTATTATTTACAACAAGGGAAAAATCGTTTTATATATAAAAAGCAACAATGACCAACAACATGAAATGTCTTTATGCAAGTTGAGTGTTCAGTACTTTTGACAAATGCAAATACATTTAATACATTGAAGGGCTATTGTCGAAAAGTGCTGACCATACATTGTATCAAAAACAAGGTATGATCCTTAAACCTCTAACAGATTTATTTCTGGCCACTTGGGGGCAGCAGAAAATAAAATGCAACTTTGACATATCACCTTTTTAAAGGGACTGTACCCTTCAAAAGATAGACATGATAGTTGCTATGACATATTCACACGGTCTGTGGATTATCTTGAGTAACCAGGTCATGATTTCTGGTCAGATAAATTGCTGTTGAGTCCTTCAAATGTAATTTCTTTGGCGCTTAGACAACACATTCTCACTCCAAACTCGTCAAATAAACCCACTTGGTCAGTGCCCCATGGTATTTGAGATCGATACAATGTTAGCCCTCTAGGGAGAGTTTTTTAACTTGTCGGGGGGCTCACATGCATATGCCATTTCAATGTTTTAAACAAAGAACGTGGCATGTCCCATTTGTGTGCATGGTAAATCAGTAAGTACCGCAGGTATTGAGCGGAAATATGTGAGCCACCTTGTTGTTCTTAAAAGGAAACTTTGATGACATGACCTTGTGATTATGGGGATTAACAGCTCAGTCTGTGAAAACAGTTGCATAATATCTGTGGCTGTGGAGAAGTTTTGTCGAGTCTGTAAAAATAGCCCACGATGATGTCAGTGAAAAGAGGCGTTCAATTGCATGTTGGGAGGTGTAAAGGATCCAGTGGGTTTTTTTTTTAGCTTGCTTGACTCATGTTGGAACTGAAACTAAGAAAGCCCCAGTCTTTTTCCGACTCTTGTGAGTCCCCCGACTTCATGCATTGCAGTACTATATCACTGCACTCTTGGTCACTGGTTTGGTTCGTCACATCTTAAAATGACGCAGTGTCTGCTTTGGCTGAGATTTGTTTTGTTCTTGTTTTATTTGAGAAACTTTTACAAACTTGAAGAGGTAACAATTATCGAAATAATTCTCAAGAAAAAAACAAAAACAATGATAGAGCAAAGTCTGAAAATATAAATATAATTTTGTGTGGCAGAAATGTTTTCTCTGCAGGAACCTGTTGATCATCTCAAATGGCACAACAACATTAAAATGCAGCTGCCTACATGTACACACTCATGAATCAGTAACACTATTCTAACTCTTGAATTGAGCCATCTTGCATACTTTTAATTTTTGAAACATTTTGCTAATAATACCTCCATATTTTAAATGCATCCTGGTATTATACTTTTAATTGAGTAGAGGATACCTACTTCTTCCACCACGTCAAAAAAGCAACGGCACGTTGCACACATTTAAAAAGTACTGATCCTCTTTGAATCCTCCTTTTGCTCATCATGTCCAATGAAATTCTAAAATCCACTTTCAATGCAATCCAAACCTCATTTCTCTCTTATCAGTGCAGCTGTCTTTGTCTGTCTTTCTTCACCTCTGATTGTATTCTATAGTCCCTGCTCTCTATATATTTGATCCCTTCTTTAAAAGCATCCCTGTTTGGCCTCCAGTGGCTTGGCCTGCTCTGAACACAAAGACTACATCGTTCCCCAGCCAGGAGGAAGGTTGACTCACTGTGAACTTGTTTCGTTTCTCCAACTTCTCCTGGCCCTGACCCCATATCACAAGGAGTAAACGAGTCAGCCGCATGGTTTCCTCTCCTTGGAACTGAAACTGCCTCTCCGCCTCTGCGCACAGCACGCACCGATGCGGGTGTCCCTGCCCTTTTTCCAGAGCGGATATGTGCGTGGTTCCAACTGTCACTGCGGGTGGCGCGAACAGCAACAGCTGGCAGCAACGCGACACTCTTCCTTGTGTTTCACTTTTCATCATCACTCAGTGTGGTTTCACACGATTGCTTGAAATGTTCCCCTCAGCAGCACTACGGCTCTAATGGCGCTGCGTGTCATCATGATGGTGAAAGCACTTCTGCTCCCTCTGTTCTTACTCCTTGCATCATTACCAGGTAAGAGCATGCCCTCAGTGGTGTTAAAGGGTGAACACTCAACTTGATATGTTGTTTGAGATCTAATAGACAGACAGAAAGATGAAAGAACTTACCCATCCAAAATAATGTAACCTTTATTACATAACTGAATTACAATTATTGATGGATGTGTGAAGCTGGTAAATGTAGGGGTATTTTGTGATGACATTCAGTATTTTTAACCTGAATGCTAAATAACTAGTTACTAAAGTTATCAAATAAATATAGTGGAGTAAAATGTGCAAGATTTGCCTCTGAAATGTAGTGGAGTATAAGTATAAAGTAGCAGAAGATGGAAATAAAAGTATGCTTGAGTAAATGTACTTGACGCTGCATGGGCAAAACCACTGAAAGATAATGTCGTTAGTCTCCATAATGTTCCTGACGGCCCCAAATATTAATAATTAATTTTACAGACTTTTTTTAATACACTGTGACATTCAACGTGCAAATTTTTAAAAAAATTGGCAAACTTCTCTTTGTTTCATTTGTTGCCCTGACCAGTGCTGACTTCCACAAACTTGACAAATTTTCCATCACACTGAAGTCACAAGACCAAAATGCATCAAGAATTAGGAAGTGGTGAAGAGCCCACTGTGCTTTCATAACGGTCGCATCCGCCAAGCTCATGCTGTTCAAATGATCCAGCATACAGGGCTCACCAAATGTAACGATTAACTTTCTTTGAATAGCAAATCTGCATGCCTGATTGAAGATGTTCTCTGATAGGTTGACAGCAGTAAATTGTTCATTAACAGACATCTGGATTAGGTGATTAAAACCGTTTCAATCCCTGGCAAAATAAAAAATAAAACAAGTATAAAAAAATTGAGATTAATTTGATGTGACTAGAAAAGTAATGCAACTAATCAATGTAATCTGTGGGAGTTGTGGTGAAACTGACAGCCTGATAATGAAGGAATGACACATTAACCTCTCTGACTACAAAGGTCAAGGGTCAACACCCAGAAAGTGAACGAAAATATTGTAACCAATAAATAACACAGATAACTATTTAGTGAAGTCTTCACGACCACACAACCAAACGTTGATGCTCACATGTCGCTTGGATTTGGTTCAAAGTTAAAAACCAAGCGTCCAACCCGTTCTGCTCATACGGACCAGCGCGATAGACCAATCTCTTTGTGTGCAATCCTCACTTAAACAGTGGGCTGGACGCCAGCGCTCCTTTGGTACTGGATTAAACCAGCCTCAAGTTCATGGGATAGCTTTACACACTTAAATGAGCTAAAATGTGTGACACTCATT
>JACSYO010001306.1:22500-26615 GCA_016806645.1 Ophiodon elongatus | reverse complement strand
ATCATCATCATCATCATCATCATCACCACCATCACCATCATCATCATCATCACCATCATCACCATCACCATCATCATCATCACCATCATCATCATCACCATCATCACCATCATCATCACCATCATCACCACCATCATCATCATCATCATCACCATCATCATCATCACCACCATCATCATCACCATCATTACCACCACCATCATCATCACCATCATCACCACCATCATCATCACCATCATCATCACCATCATCATCATCATCATCACCACCATCATCATCACCATCATCATCACCATCATCATCACCATCATCATCACCATCATCATCATCATCACCACCACCACCATCATCACCATCATTACCACCACCATCATCATCATCATCATCATCACCATCATCATCATCATCATCATCATCACCACCATCATCATCATCACCACCATCATCATCACCACCACCACCATCACCACCATCATCATCATCATCATCATCATCATCATCATCACCATCATCATCATCATCATCACCATCACCATCACCATCATCACCATCACCATCATCATCATCATCATCATCATCATCATCATCATCACCATCATCACCGTCAGGATGACCTGCAAGCAGCGAGGGGCGAGGAGGAAGAGGAGGAAGGTTTCTCCTTCTGAAGAGGACGGCTGATGAATGACAAGATGAAGGTGTGTTCCCAGCATGCAGCGGGGGAGGGGGCTTGGGGGGGGGGGCCCCCGTCTGGGGTCGGTTTTGGAAGGAAGATGGGCTCGGCGGGCGCTGCTTCCATTTAGCACAGTGAATGCAGCACTGCAAGGCATCATGGGAGGACAGTGTGGGGGGGCCTGTTTATGTATTCATTGAAGACTGAAGTGATTTCCTCTGACCTCACCACATGACTCCGCCCACGACGCCCTGATGCATGATGGGAACTGCACGTCTGAGCTGCTGATGGAGGAGCAAGTTTATTCTCAAAATAACCAAAAATCGAATCTGAATATCTTGACTTCTCACTTTGTTCCAAACCAAAAGGTGAGAAACGTCCCAAAGAGACAGAGACACAAAGAGACAAAGAGACAGAGAGACAGAGAGACAAAGAGACAAAGAGACAGAGAGACAAAGAGACAGAGAGACAAAGAGACAAAGAGACAGAGAGACAAAGAGACAAAGAGACAGAGAGACAAAGAGACAAAGAGACAAAGAGACAGAGAGACAGAGACACAAAGAGACAAAGAGACAGAGAGACAGAGACACAAAGAGACAAAGAGACAGAGACAAAGAGACAAAGAGACAGAGACACAAAGAGACAAAGAGACAGAGAGACAGAGACACAAAGAGACAAAGAGACAGAGACAAAGAGACAAAGAGACAGAGAGACAGAGACACAAAGAGACAAAGAGACAGAGAGACAGAGACAAAGAGACAAAGAGACAGAGACACAAAGAGACAAAGAGACAGAGAGACAGAGACAAAGAGACAGAGAGACAGAGACAAAGAGACAGAGAGACAGAGACAAAGAGACAGAGACACAAAGAGACAGAGACAAAGAGACAGAGACAAAGAGACAGAGACACAAAGAGACAAAGAGACAGAGAGACAAAGAGACAAAGAGACAGAGACAAAGAGACAAAGAGACAGAGAGACAGAGACAAAGAGACAAAGAGACAAAGAGACAAAGAGACAAAGAGACAAAGAGACAAAGAGACAAAGAGACAAAGAGACAAGAGACAAAGAGACAAAGAGACAGAGAGACAAAGAGACAGAGAGACAGAGACACAAAGAGACAAAGAGACAGAGAGACAGAGACACAAAGAGACAAAGAGACAGAGACAAAGAGACAAAGAGACAGAGACAAAGAGACAAAGAGACAGAGAGACAGAGACACAAAGAGACAAAGAGACAGAGACAAAGAGACAAGAGACAAAGAGACAGAGACAAGAGACAAAGAGACAAAGAGACAAGAGACAAAGAGACAAAGAGACAAAGAGACAAAGAGACAAAGAGACAAAGAGACAGAGAGACAAAGAGACAAAGAGACAAGAGACAAAGAGACAAAGAGACAGAGACAAAGAGACAAAGAGACAGAGAGACAAAGAGACAAAGAGACAGAGAGACAGAGACAGAGAGACAAAGAGACAGAGAGACAAAGAGACAAAGAGACAGAGACACAAAGAGACAAAGAGACAAGAGACAAAGAGACAAAGAGACAAAGAGACAAAGAGACAAAGAGACAAAGAGACAGAGAGACAAAGAGACAAAGAGACAGAGAGACAAAGAGACAAAGAGACAGAGAGACAAAGAGACAGAGAGACAGAGAGACAAAGAGACAAAGAGACAGAGAGACAAAGAGACAAAGAGACAGAGACACAAAGAGACAAAGAGACAGAGAGACAAAGACACAAAGAGACAGAGAGACAAAGACACAAAGAGACAGAGAGACAGAGAGACAAAGAGACAGAGAGACAGAGACACAAAGAGACAAAGAGACAGAGAGACAGAGAGACAAAGAGACAGAGACACAAAGAGACAAAGAGACAGAGAGACAGAGAGACAAAGAGACAAAGAGACAGAGACACAAAGAGACAAAGAGACAGAGACACAAAGAGACAAAGAGACAGAGACACAAAGAGACAAAGAGACAGAGAGACAGAGAGACAAAGAGACAGAGACACAAAGAGACAAAGAGACAGAGAGACAGAGAGACAAAGAGACAAAGAGACAGAGAGACAGAGAGACAAAGAGACAGAGAGACAAAGAGACAAAGAGACAGAAAGAGACAAAGAGACAAAGAGACAGAGAGAGACAGAGAGACAGAGAGACAAAGAGACAGAGAGAGCAAAGAGACAGAGACACAAAGAGACAAAGAGACAAAGAGACAGAGAGACAAAGAGACAAAGAGACAGAGAGACAGAGAACAAAGACAAAGAGACAGAGAGACAAAGAGACAAGAGACAAAGAGACAGAGAGACAAAGAGACAAGAGACAGAGAGACAGAGAGACAAAGAGACAGAGACAAGAGACAAAGAGACAAAGAGACAGAGAGACAGAGACAAAAGAGACAGAGAGACAAGAGACAAAGAGAACAGAGACAAAGAGACAGAGAGACAAAGACAGAGACAGAGAGACAAAGAGACAGAGAGACAAAGAGAAGAGACAGAGAGACAAAGAGACAGAGAGACAAAGAGAGACAAAGAGACAAAGAGACAGAAGACACAAAGAGACAAAGAGACAAAGAGACAGAGAGACAAAGAGACAAAGAGACAGAGAGACAGAGAGACAAAGAGACAAAGAGACAGAGAGACAAAGAGACAGAGAGACAGAGAGACACAAGAGACAAAGAGACAAAGAGACAGAGAGACAAAGAGACAAAGAGACAGAGAGACAGAGAGACAAAGAGACAGAGAGACAAAGAGACAAAGAGACAGAGAGACAGAGAGACAGAGAGACAGAGAGACAAAGAGACAAAGAGACAGAGAGACAGAGAGACAAAGAGACAGAGAGACAAAGAGACAGAGAGACAAAGAGACAAAGAGACAGAGAGACAAAGAGACAGAGAGACAAAGAGACAGAGAGACAGAGAGACAGAGAGACAAAGAGACAGAGAGACAGAGAGACAAAGAGACAAAGAGACAAAGAGACAGAGAGACAGAGAGACAGAGACACAAAGAGACAAAGAGACAGAGAGACAAAGAGACAAAGAGACAGAGAGACAGAGAGACAGAGAGACAGAGAGACAAAGAGACAGAGAGACAAAGAGACAGAGAGACAGAGAGACAAAGAGACAGAGAGACAAAGACACAAAGAGACAGAGAGACAGAGAGACAAAGAGACAGAGAGACAGAGAGACAGAGAGACAGAGAGACAAAGAGACAGAGAGACAAAGAGACAGAGAGACAGAGAGACAAAGAGACAGAGAGACAGAGAGACAGAGAGACAAAGAGACAAAGAGACAGAGAGACAGAGAGACAAAGAGACAGAGAGACAAAGAGACAGAGAGACAAAGAGACAGAAGACAGAGAGACAAAGAGACAAAGAGACAGAGAGACAAGAGACAAAGAGACAGAGAGACAAAGAGACAAAGAGACAGAGAGACAAAGAGACAAAGACAG
>JACSYO010001306.1:5000-10000 GCA_016806645.1 Ophiodon elongatus | reverse complement strand
TGTACTTAACAATGTTTATATGTATTTAACAATGTTTATATGTATTTAACAATGTTTATATGTACTTAACAATGTTTATATGTATTTAACAATGTTTATATGTACTTAACAATGTTTATATGTATTTAACAATGTTTATATGTATTTAACAATGTTTATATGTACATAACAATGTTTATATGTATTTAACAATGTTTATATGTACATAACAATGTTTATATGTACATAATGTTTACATATATTTAACAATGTTTACATGTATTTAACAATAATTATCTGTACGTAACAAATGTTAATCTCTATAGATGTTTAATTATATGAAACATAATAAGTAATAACCTAAGAGGCACATTGATGGAGGACCCTCAGGACTGAGAGGTGAACAAGAGCAGACTAATGTTCCCTCTCCAGCTTGTGAACCAGCCTCTCTGCCGTAGTGCTTGAGAGCCAGGCATCGACCTGTCAATCACCGCGACCCTTGACCCCGAGCAGCTGCTGCTTTCTTCTCATTGTTTCCTCGTTTCTTTCAGAGCGAAGGTCTGAGCCGCCGCTCATTTACATAATCTCCATTAAACACTGGAACGGGGCTTTAGGGGCTGCATCTGCATAATCCTGTTAACTCAGGAGGACAGGTGGAGGACAGGTGGAGGAGAGGAGAGGTGGAGGAGAGGTGGAGGAGAGGAGAGGTGGAGGACAGGTGGAGGAGAGGTGGAGGAGAGGAGAGGTGGAGGAGAGGTGGAGGAGAGGAGAGGTGGAGGAGAGGTGGAGGAGAGGTGGAGGAGAGGAGAGGTGGAGGAGAGGAGAGGTGGAGGAGAGGTGGAGGAGAGGAGAGGTGGAGGAGAGGTGGAGGAGAGGTGGAGGAGAGGAGAGGTGGAGGAGAGGTGGAGGAGAGGTGGAGGAGAGGGAGGTGGAGGAGAGGTGGAGGAGAGGTGGAGGAGAGGAGAGGTGGAGGAGAGGTGGAGGAGAGGAGAGGTGGAGGAGAGGTGGAGGAGAGGTGGAGGAGAGGAGAGGTGGAGGAGAGGAGAGGTGGAGGAGAGGTGGAGGAGAGGAGAGGTGGAGGAGAGGTGGAGGAGAGGTGGAGGAGAGGAGAGGTGGAGGAGAGGTGGAGGAGAGGTGGAGGAAGAGGTTTAGTGTCTGTCAGGTCTGAGGATGAATAAAAGGACGAGAAGAAGAGAAGTTCAGAGTCTGGAGCTTCCCCTCCGTCTGGGGAGAAGTCTACAGAGTTCCTCCCTCCATTCCCCCCCCCCCCCCCTCCTCATGCCCCCCCCCCCCCCCCCCCCCCTCTCCTGCCCCCCCATTCCCCCCTCCCTCCTCCTGCCCCCCTCCTCCCTCCCCATTCTCCACCTGCCCGCATTCCTCCCTCCTCATGCCCACCACCCCCCGTTTCCCCACTCCTCCTCCTCCTCCTCTTCCTGTCCTCCTGCCCCCTCCTCCTGCCCCCCTCCTCCTGCCCCCCTCCTCTCAGACGAAGAAGAAAAACAGATTCACGCTTTCTGCTGAAAAAAAAAAAGTAGGTCAGATTTAAATTCAGACCAAATCCGTCGTTCCAGGACCGCGATGACGCTCATAAAGCAGCAGCTCTCACATGAAGGAGAGAGACGGAGAGCTGAGGACACATCCAGCTCTCACATGAAGGAGAGAGACGGAGAGCTGAGGACACATCCAGCTCTCACATGAAGGAGAGAGACGGAGAGCTGAGGACACATCCAGCTCTCACATGAAGGAGAGAGACGGAGAGCTGAGGACACATCCAGCTCTCACATGAAGGAGAGAGACGGAGAGCTGAGGACACATCCAGCTCTCACATGAAGGAGAGAGACGGAGAGCTGAGGACACATCCAGCTCTCACATGAAGGAGAGAGACGGAGAGCTGAGGACACATCCAGCTCTCACATGAAGGAGAGAGACGGAGAGCTGAGGACACATCCAGCTCTCACATGAAGGAGAGAGACGGAGAGCTGAGGACACATCCAGCCCTCACATGAAGGAGAGAGACGGAGAGCTGAGGACACATCCAGCTCTCACATGAAGGAGAGAGACGGAGAGCTGAGGACACATCCAGCTCTCACATGAAGGAGAGAGACGGAGAGCTGAGGACACATCCAGCTCTCACATGAAGGAGAGAGACGGAGAGCTGAGGACACATCCAGCTCTCACATGAAGGAGAGAGACGGAGAGCTGAGGACACATCCAGCTCTCACATGAAGGAGAGAGACGGAGAGCTGAGGACACATCCAGCTCTCACATGAAGGAGAGAGACGGAGAGCTGAGGACACATCCAGCTCTCACATGAAGGAGAGAGACGGAGAGCTGAGGACACATCCAGCTCTCATGAAGGAGAGAGACGGAGAGCTGAGGACACATCCAGCTCACATGAAGGAGAGAGACGGAGAGCTGAGGACACATCCAGCTCTCACATGAAGGAGAGAGACGGAGAGCTGAGGACACATCCAGCTCTCACATGAAGGAGAGAGACGGAGAGCTGAGGACACATCCAGCTCTCACATGAAGGAGAGAGACGGAGAGCTGAGGACACATCCAGCTCTCACATGAAGGAGAGAGACGGAGAGCTGAGGACACATCCAGCTCTCACATGAAGGAGAGAGACGGAGAGCTGAGGACACATCCAGCTCTCACATGAAGGAGAGAGACGGAGAGCTGAGGACACATCCAGCTCTCACATGAAGGAGAGAGACGGAGAGCTGAGGACACATCCAGCTCTCACATGAAGGAGAGAGACGGAGAGCTGAGGACACATCCAGCTCTCAGATGAAGGAGAGAGACGGAGAGCTGAGGACACATCCAGCTCTCACATGAAGGAGAGAGACGGAGAGCTGAGGACACATCCAGCTCTCACATGAAGGAGAGAGACGGAGAGCTGAGGACACATCCAGCTCTCACATGAAGGAGAGAGACGGAGAGCTGAGGATGGTTTTACATAAAAATCATGTTTTAATGAAATCAAACGTTTACTCTGATATTCATGATAATAAATGTCTGATTTCAGGATTCCTGAATAAATAAAGTCCGACACGACCAGAGGACCCGGTCCACGGTGCATTCTAGTTAGTTAGAACAGTTTTACTTAGTCCAGGTCCAGACCTGGTCCAGACCTGGTCCAGACCTGGACCTGGACCATGACGCGTCAAAAGAAAAGCAGCGTTGCGGTTGCTGCTTTGATTGCTCGTCTCAATGATTCATGAGTCGTCTCCGAGCAGGAACTCCAGGTCATTTATAATAAATAACAGAAACATGAAAGAGTTTCTGCTCCGAGGTGAGCAACTTCACCTCTACAACCAGAAACCAGCAGAGCAACTTCACCTCTACAACCAGAAACCAGCAGAGCAACTTCACCTCTACAACCAGAAACCAGCAGAGCAACTTCACCTCTACAACCAGAAACCAGCAGAGCAACTTCACCTCTACAACCAGAAACCAGCCGAGCAACTTCACCTCTACAACCAGAAACCAGCAGAGCAACTTCACCTCTACAACCAGAAACCAGCAGAGCAACTTCACCTCTACAACCAGAAACCAGCAGAGCAACTTCACCTCTACAACCAGAAACCAGCAGAGCAACTTCACCTCTACAACCAGAAACCAGCAGAGCAACTTCACCTCTACAACCAGAAACCAGCAGAGCAACTTCACCTCTACAACCAGAAACCAGCGAGCAACTTCACCTCTACAACCAGAAACCAGCAGAGCAACTTCACCTCTACAACCAGAAACCAGCAGAGCAACTTCACCTCTACAACCAGAAACCAGCAGAGCAACTTCACCTCTACAACCAGAAACCAGCAGAGCAACTTCACCTCTACAACCAGAAACCAGCAGAGCAACTTCACCTCTACAACCAGAAACCAGCAGAGCAACTTCACCTCTACAACCAGAAACCAGCAAAGCAACTTCACCTCTACAACCAGAAACCAGCAGAGCAACGCAACATTCAACCATTTCTGTGTGTGTGTGTGTGTGTGTGTGTGTGTGTGTGTGTCTGAGGACTATAATTAACCTTCGGCGGGTGGAGTGATGGGCCCCCCCCATCACTCCACCCGCCCCGCTGGGCTGTCACCAGGCAGAACTCAAGCGCTCCTCATTAAAACCTTCACATCAGATTCAGGAGGAATCAACCAAAATAAACCAGTTTGATTTATTATGAATATTTAAGGTATTATGTTATTTATTATATTTCATTCTGAATCAGGTCAAACTGTTTCTCTTTATTCTGTTATTATATCTGTGATTTTATCAAAATTATTTTAATTAACTCTAAATATGTTTTAAAAGGAACGTCATTATTATTATGATTATTATTATTAGTTGTATTATTGTGGCTGTTGTTGTTATTATTAATAATAATAATTGTTATTAGGTTTACTAACACTGTTTGTATTTGATTTATTATTAAATTCAACCCATGAATCAAAACATTATGTTTTTTCAAGCAAACTGAAATCATAAAAGAAAAACTAACCGTTAAAACTTTGTTTCCATCATATTCATATAATATTTATATGAATAGTAAAAACAGGCAGATTATTCTAATTATGATCAATTAAGAAAATAAATATGAGAACATTTTACAAATATGTTGTAAAATCCTCTTTAGACTTTTATAAATGTTACGAAAATGTTTGTTCTTATTAATATTGTTATTAAAATCATTATTATATTTATATGATCGGATAAGAAACCGTTCGTCTTGAACGGGTCCCTGAAGGTCTCGCGGTGGGTTCAGGGTCCAGTGGGTTCAGGGTCCGGTGGGTTCAGGGTCTGGTGGGTTCAGGGTCCGGTGGGCCTCCGTGGACTCTGTGGTGGGTTCAGGGTCCGGTGGGTTCAGGGTCCGGTGGGCCTCCGTGGACTCTGTGGTGGGTTCAGGGTCCGGTGGGTTCAGGGTCTGGTGGGTTCAGGGTCCGGTGGGCCTCCGTGGACTCTGTAGTGGGTTCAGGGTCCGGTGGGTTCAGGGTCTGGTGGGTTCAGGGTCCGGTGGGCCTCCG
>JACSYO010001305.1:10000-21131 GCA_016806645.1 Ophiodon elongatus | reverse complement strand
CAGGCCTAGCAGGCCGAACCAGGCTTCCCTCTCACCTGCAACATGTTCCAGCTCGTTCTGGGATCCCGAGGCGTTCCCAGGCCAGCTGGAGATATAATCCCTCCAGCGTGTCCTGGGTCTTCCCCGGGGCCTCCTACCAGTTGGACGTGCCTGGAAAACCTCTAACGGGAGGTGTCCAGGAGGCATCCTGATCAGATGCCCGAACCACCTCAGCTGACTCCTTTCGATACGAAGGAGTAGCGCCTCAACTCCAAGTTCCCTCCTGATGTCCGAGCTCCTTACCCTATCTCTAAGGCTGAGCCCGGCCACCTTACGGAGAAAACTCATTTCGGCCGCTTGTATCTGAGACCTCGTTCTTTCGGTCACGACCCAGAGTTCGTGACCATAGGTGAGGGTCGGAACGTAGACCGCCCAGTAAATTGAGAGCTTTGCCTTCCGGCTCAGCTCCTCTTCACCAGACGGTCCGGTGCAGCGCCTGTTTCACTGCTGCAGCCGCACCGATCCGCCGGTCGATCTCCCGCTCCATCTTACCCTCACTCGTGAACAAGACCCCGAGATACTTGAACTCCTTCGCTTGCGGCAGGCACTGCGCCCCCACCCGGAGGGAGCAATCCACCGGTTTCCGGCAGAGCACCATGGCCTCGGATTTGGATGTGCTTACCCTCATCCCCGCCGCGTCACACTCGGCTGCAAATCGCCCCAGTGAATGCTGGAGGTCATGGTCCGAAGAGGCTAACAGGACCACATCATCTGCGAACAGCAGAGAGGCGATCCCGAGACCCCGAACCCGACGTTCTCCTCCCCCCGGCTACGCCTAGATATCCTGTCCATGAAAGTCACGAACAGGACCGGTGATAAAGGGCAGCCCTGGCGGAGGCCAACACCCATCGGGAACGCGTCTGACTTATTGCCGAGAATACGAACACAGCTCCTACTGCAGTCGTACAGAGACCGGGTGGCCCGTTGTAACGGGTCCGGCACCCCATACTCCCGCAGCACCCCCACAAAAACCCCCGAGGGACCCGGTCGAAGGCCTTCTCCAAGTCCACAAAACACATGTAGACTGGTTGGGCAAACTCCCAGAGCCCCTCCAGTAGTCTTGCGAGGGTAAAGAGCTGGTCCACTGTTCCACGACCGGGACGGAATCCGCACTGCTCCTCTTGAATCCGAGGTTTGACAATCGGTCGGAGCCTCCTTTCCAGCACCCTGGCATACACTTTCCCCGGGAGGCTGAGTAGTGTGATACCCCGATAATTCGAGCACACTCTCCGGTCCCCTTTTTTGAAAATGGGAACCACCACCCCGGTCTGCCAGTCCATGGGCACTGTTCCCGACCCCCATGCGACATTGAAAAGGCGTGTCAGCCAAGACAGCCCAACAACGTCCAGCGCCTTCAGCATCTCGGGGCGAATCTCATCCACCCCGGCGCCTTGCCACCAAGGAGCTTATTGACTACCTTAGTGGCCTCTGCCAAGGATATGGATGCGACCCCCCCCAAGTCGTCAGGCGCTGCCTCCTCTCTAGAGGACATGTTGGCCGGGTTTAGGAGTTCCTCAAAGTGCTCTTTCCACCGCCCGACGATGTCCCCCGTCCGTAAGCCCTGCTTTCCCTTCCTGAGCCGTCGGATGGTTTGCCAGAACTTCCTTGAGGCCAACCGAAAGTCCTTCTCCATGGCCTCCCCGAACTCCTCCCATGCCCGAGTTTTAGCGTCCGCGACCACCGCAGCTGCAGCCCTTCTGGCCTACCGGTACCTCTCAGCTGCTTCAGGAGACCCCTGAGCCAACCAGCCCCAAAAGGCCTCCTTCTTCAGCTTGTCGGCTTCCCTCATCCCCGGTGTCCACCACTGGGTTCTCTGGTTGCCGCCACGACAGGCACCGGTGACCTTCCGACCACAGCTCCTAGCGTACGGGTCCACAATAGAGGCTTTGAACATGGTCCTCTCGGATTCCATGTCCCCAGCCTCCCTTGGGATGTGTGAGAAGTTCTTCCGGAGGTGGGAGTTGAAGACCTCCCGGACAGGATCCTCCGCCAGATGTTCCCAGTTCACCCTCACTACACGTTTGGGCTTGCCGGGTCCCTCCAGCCGATTCCCCCGCCATCTAATCAACTCACCACCAGGTGGTGATCAGTTGACAGCTCTGCTCCTCTCTTCACCCGAGTGTCCAAGACATACGGCCGCAGATCGGATGAAACGATTACAAAGTCGATCATTGATCTACGGCCTAAGGTGTTCTGGTACCAGGTACACTTATGAGCCACCCTATGTTCGAACATGGTGTTCGTTATGGACAAACCGTGGCTAGCACAGAAGTCCAACAGCGAGACACCACTCGGGTTCAAATCAGGCAAGCCGTTCCTTCCAATCACCCCCCGCCAGGTTTCTCTGTCGTTGCCCACGTGAGCGTTGAAGTCTCCCTGGAGAACTATGGAGTCAGCATGAGGCCTTTCCAGGACCTCCCACCGACTCCAAGAAGGCCGGATACTCCGAACTGCTGTTCGGTGCATAGGCACAAACAACAGTCAGAGCCTTACTCCCCGCAGGCGCAGGGAGACGACCCTCTCGCTCCCCGGGTAGAACTCCAACACGGCGGCGCTCAGCCGGGGGCTCGTGAGTATCCCCACTCCCGCCCGGCGCCTCTCACCCTAGGCAACTCCAGAAAAGGACAAAGTCCAACCTTTCTCCAGGAGCTTGGTTCCAGAGCCAGTGCTGTGCGTGGAGGTGAGGCCAACTATATCTAGCTGGTACCGCTCCACCTCCCGCACCAGCTCCAGCTCTTTCCCGTCCCTAGAGCTAGTCTATGCCGCCGGCGATCAGCTCGCCCAGGCCCCCTGCCCGGCCTGCCGCCCGGTCCACATAGCACCCGACCCCGATGCTTATCTCTGCGGGTGGTGGGTCCACAGGGTGGAGGTTCCAGTTATACCTTTCCAAATGTAATCCCAGTCCAGCGGGATATTCTCTGTAATGTGTTCGAGGCCCAAACCTGTTCAATATGTAAAGGTTTGTGAGATGAAACAGAAGAGATGAGTATAGTTTGGATACTAATCCCCTGGTTTGGCCTTGTGTATTCAGGATGGAGTGCAGGTGATGTGGTCCCAGAGGATCCTTCCATGGTTCCCCATATGCTTTAAGTGATGCTCTTAGTTGTAAATATAGGAAGAAGGATGATCCAGGTATGTCATAGGTAGTACGTATATCCTCAAAAGCCCTCAAACCATTCTCATTGATAATATCTGCTAGTTTGTGTATCTTTTTGCTCGCCCATGTTGATGAAGAGAACGGGACCCCACCAGTAAGTAATAGACAGTTATTAAACATTGGAGTGTCGAGGTGCCATTTAAGATTTATTTTGGTCTCTTTTTCAGCCATACGCCATGTTAATAGTGCGAAAGATATAATTGGGCCAAGTGAGAGTTTAATTTGTTTGAGCGGCATATTAGAATAAACCAGGTCCTCTAACCTGCGTGGTGAGGCAAGAGTTTCTTCAATAGGTTTCCAGGAGACCGATGTCTCTGGATTCAACCAGATTGAGATTGGTCTCAAAACAAAAGACCAAAACTAATATTTAAAGTTTGGTACTGAAAGACCACCTTTATTTTTATGCCTTTGTAGTGTGGACATCTTAACTCGTGGTTGTTTCCCGCCCCATATGAACTTGGAGATTAAGGAGTGAAGTTTATTCCAATAATTATGTGGTGGAGATAAGGGCAGCATAGATGCAAAGAAATTAACTCTCGGTAGATCATCCATCTTCACAATTGAAATCCGAGTCTGTAGTGATTTTGAACTCTGAGTCCATCTGTTAAGGTCAGATTCAATACATTTATAAATGTCCATATAGTTTTTTGAGATGATTGTATTTAGGGATTTGGATATTTCAATTCCGAGGTATTTGAAATGTTTAACAATGGGTATATCAGAAGGTAGGGAATTTAGTGTTACATATTGATTTAATGGTAAAAGAGCTGATTTGGTGCAATTCATTTTATAACCTGATAAGGAACTATAATCTGCAAAGGTACTTAGAATATGAGGAATGGAAGTAGGGGCTTTGTCTATATATAATAAAATGTCATCAGCATATAAGGAAAGTTTATGACTGGTGTCATTGAATGTTATTGAAATATAGATGGATGTTCTCTTAGAGTTTGAGCAAGTGGTTCAAGTGACAGAGTGAATAAAAAGGGGCTAAAGGGGCAGCCTTGACGACAAGAACGTGTAATATGGAAACGAGGAGAGGTAATCCCATTCGTAGTTATAGTAGCCGTGGGGTTTTTATAGAGTAGTTGGATTAATTTAATAAAGTTTGTCCCCAATCCTAATCTTTCCAATACTCCCCATAGATAGTCCCATTCAACCCGATCAAAGGCTTTCTCTGCATCTAAGCTAAGGACAGCACTAGGGGGCGCACTATCTTTCGCAGCATGAATAATATGCAAAAGGCGGCGAATGTTATCAGAAGCCAGTCGTGATTTAATAAAACCCGTCTGGTCACTGTGAACTAATTTAATCATATGTGGTTCAAGGCGGGATGCCAAGATGCGTGCAAACATTTTAACCTCAGTAGTAAGGATAGACAGGGGTCTGTAGTTGCTGCATAGCGTCAGATCTTTACCGGGTTTAGGTAATACGGAGATTAAGGCTAGGTTAATGTCTTCTAAGAAACAACCCCTTTCAATAGAACAGTTTATCATCTCCAATAAAAACTGGCCTAACAGATCCCAAAAATGTAAGTAAAATTCAGGGGGAATACCGTCCCATCCCGGGGATTTCCCCTTTTCATCCCTGTAATGCCATTTTTAAGTTCAGTCAGAGTAATTGGGGCCCCTAGGCGAACTTCAGATGTATACAGTTTAGAGTAAAATGAGTGGAAATCTAAATTTATTTCTTTAGGGTCCGACAATATTTTCTGGCCAGAGTTAATAGCTATAATAGTAGCAGCCTTCTTACCTTTGTAGGCTTAAAGCCAACAGGTGGCTTGGTCTGGATCCACTGAAGTAATAGTTTCTTCTTGATCTGTGAATGAGAAATTCTGCTCTGGTTCTTAAACGGGAGTTTAGTTTAAATCGTATGGATTTAATTTGTTTTTCCCGATCATCTGAGAAACCAGTGTTTTGCTGATTATTCTCCAACATTTTAAGAGTAATCTCGTATTCATTAATTTGGCCTAATCTAGTTTTATTGAGATGCGAAGAAAAAGAGATTGCTGTATTCCTTATGCAACCTTTAATGGCACTCCATAGAATACGCGGATCACTAGTGCTCCCAGCATTCTCTGAGATATAAACAGCAAAGGCATCTCTAAAGTAGGTACAAAACTCATTATTTCTCAGTAGTGTTATATTAAAACGCCATCTTGTGGCTCTTGTAGGTGTATGTGCCAAGGTTAATTTAGAAGTAACTATGCTGTGATCTGATAAGGGGCAAGGGAGAATGTTAACATAATGAATCTGAGAAAATGTATTTGAATTTGCCAACAGGTAGTCTATTCTAGAATAAGATCTGGTTCTGTTTGAGTAACAGCTGTATTGTCTGGAAGTCGGGTTGATAGCGTGATATAGGTCTATGAGACTGAACTCAGACAGAAGACCTTGAAATGCAGACGTGGTACGATTCTATGAGTGTTGAGTTGAATCAACAGAACGGTCGAGTCCAGTACAGCGTTCATATCGGCTCCAATTACAACAGAGAAACCTTCCAACTTAATTAAAAGATTATTAATATTATTAAAAAAAGTAGGATCGAATTGGTTGGGAGCATAAAGGGCAACAAAAGCAATTTTGCGTCCTGCAAAGTTGGTTTTAATATAAGCGATGCGGCCGTCAGTGCTTCCATATGTTTCTATAATGCTTATGGGAAGGTTACGTTTAAGGCCCACTAACACACCACAGCTCTGAGAGTTAAATGAGGCTGTATATTATTAATAAACCTATGGCCATCCCTACTGAGAAGATGTGATTCCTGTAGAAGAGCCACTTGAATCTCATGTCTTTAAGAAAACCTAAACAAGCAGATCCTTTAACTGGACCATGAAGGCCATTAGTGTTCCAGCTCGCTATGTTAATTGTAGTCATGTAGACAGGTTATGAAGATAATATTACAAATCCCACGATAATAAATTAAGTGATTAGGAGATGTATCGAACCCCTTTACCCAGTCGCTATTCCCCAGGTTCCCCAAAACAATGAAATGAAATAAAGAAAAAGCATACCTATAAATTCCCCAAATCCCTGACAATACTAACAAAAGTTGTTCCGTCATTCCCCCAAACATTTTGGTCACGTGACGCTAAGATAGCGGCAATCTCTCACTTCCATGTATACTGATTAACGTAACATTTATTTACCAGTTTAAGTTTAGAAGGATCGAGCAAGAAGGTGCTGAAGCCTTGCTTCATGGCTGCTTCCATGGCCGGTCCACAGCCCGTCAGTTGGTAGTATAGTTTCTATAATCCGCAGCAAAGCGGATCTCCTGCCGCGACAGAGACAGGAGATCTGCTGGATGCCTTGAGGAGTTAGTCTCGGTCCTTAAGGCGCAGCATCGCACATGAAGATTCGTGGGGGTCCTTAAGGCGCAGCATCGCACATGAAGATTCGTGGGGGTCCTTAAGGCGCAGCATCGCACATGAAGGTTCGTGGGGGTCCTTAAGGCGCAGCATCCCATATGAAGGTTCGTGGGGGTCCTTAAGGCGCAGCAGCCCATATGAAGGTTCGTGGGGGTCCTTAAGGCGCAGCATCCCATATGAAGGTTCGTGGGGGTCCTTAAGGCGCAGCATCCCATATGAAGGTTCGTGGGGGTCCTTAAGGCGCAGCAGCCCATATGAAGGTTCGTGGGGGTCCTTAAGGCGCAGCATCCCATATGAAGGTTCGTGGGGGTCCTTAAGGCGCAGCATCCCATATGAAGGTTCGTGGGGGTCCTGAGTTGCGCTCTGGACCGATCCGATGTGCTGTCATCACCTCAAACTTCACATCGGAAAGCGCTGGGAACCACTTCAGGAGCGATGCTGGGATAAGTCCGGTGGGATCGATCCTCTCGACTTCCTCCAGCAGGTTGATTATCCGTATGGTGTGAGTGGTCTTCGTGATGGCAGCAGAGCTTCCACACTAATGTTTGTCCCGTACGGTTCCTTCTGTGAGGCTCGCCTGTTTTGAGAGGTCGTTGTGGTCTTCTGTAAGTGAACAGATTCTTGGGAGTTAGCCGAAACTTCTTTGTGGATCGTGTCCAGGCGGATTTCGGATTTAGAAACCTGCTCCTCGATGAAGGACGTTGTTGTCGTAGAGCAGCGTCGACCATGGTGGCTCACTCGCTGCCATTGCTGGCGTCCTTGGATATTTCTTGGGGCATCTTACTCCTTAGACCCTCAGCCACCAGCCTACATCCAACACTTCTGTTTAAGGCAGATAAAGTGTCAGCTAGTTGTTAAATATGGTAATATATATTATAAAGGAAATAGCGGCAGCGAGTGAGAGCAAAAGTCCGAAGCAGCCATCTTCTTTGTTGTGTCACGTCTACCTTTGACCTTCACATCCTCTGACCTTTGACCTTCACATCCTCTGACCTTTGACCCTCACATCCTATGACCTTCACATCCTCTGACCTTTGACCCTCACATCCTCTGACCTTCACATCCTATGACCCTCACATTCTCTGACCTTTGACCTTCACATCCTATGACCCTCACATCCTCTGACCTTTGACCTTCACATCCTATGACCTTTGACCCTCACATCCTCTGACCTTTGACCCTCACATCCTCTTGTCCGTTGGACATGTTTTATATTTCATGTTAATATCTCAGATAGAAAGATGAATAAAACCATAAAAACAAGCCTTCTGATCTCAGGTGGAGGGACGAGGAACTCCGGTCCACCTGCCGTCACCCGGAGGCCCCAGCACCCCGGGGTCCCCTGCTCCTGGCATCATGGTACACACCTGACACACACCTGGTACACACACCTGATACACACCTGGTACACACCTGGTACACACCTGGTACACACCTGATACGCACACCTGACACGCACACCTGATACACACACCTGATACACACCTGGTACATACCTGATACACACACCTGATACCCACACCTGATACACACCTGACACACACACCTGACACACACACCTGATACACACACCTGACACACACACCTGACACACACACCTGATACACACACCTGATACACACCTGATACGCACACCTGACACACACACCTGACACACGCACCTGATACACACACCTGACACACACACCTGACACACACACCTGACACACACACCTGACACACACCTGATACACACCTGACACACACACCTGATACACACCTGATACACACACCTGACACACACACTTGATACACACACCTGACACACACCTGATACACACAACTGATACACACCTGATACACACACCTGATACACACACCTGATACACACACTTGACACATACCTGATACACACACCTGACACACACCTGGTACACACCTGACACACACACCTGATACACACCTGATACACACACTTCACACACACACCTGATACAGACACCTGATACACACACCTGATACACACACCTGACACACACCTGATACACACAACTGATACACACCTGATACACACCTGATACACACACTTGACACATACCTGATACAGACACCTGACACACACCTGATACACACCTGACACACACACCTGATACACACCTGATACACACACTTGACACATACCTGATACACACACCTGACACACCTACATTCTTGATATATGCACCTGAAACCCAAAAGTGTGCGGTGCAAGGTGTGTGTTCGTAGCGTGCGCATGTGTCTGTGTGTGAAGTGCATAGTGTCTGTGTGTCTGTGTGTGTCTGTGTGTGTGTGCGTGTGTGTCTGTGCGTGCGTGTGTGTCTGTGCGTGCGTGCGTGTGCATGTGTGTCTGTGTGTGTCTGTGTGTCTGTGTGTGTCTGTGTGTCTGTGTGTGTCTGTGTGTGTGTGTGTGTGTGTGTGTGTGTGCAGGCCCGGGTGAATGACCAGGTGGTGGGCTACAGAGACCTGGCTGCTCTCCCCAGAGATAAAGCCATCCTCCAGGTGGAGAGACCGGACCTGATGAGCTACCAGCCTCACCTCACCTTCTCCCCCCTGGACCCGCCCCGCAGACAAGTACACACACACACACACACACACACGTACATACGCACACACGCACGCACGCACACACGCACACACGCACACACACGCGCACACACACACACACACAAGTACACGCACGCACGCGCACATGTGCACACGCACACGCACACAAACACACACGCACACGCACACACACACACACACACAAGTACACACACACACGCGCACACGCACACACGCACACACACACACAAGTACACACACACACACACACACACACACACACACACACACACACAAGTACACACACACACACACAAGTACACACACACACACACACACACACACACACACATCCATCCATCCATCCATCCATTATCCTCCGCTTATCCGGCGTCGGGTCGCGGTGGCAGCAGGCCTAGCAGGCCGACCCAGGCTTCCCTCTCACCCGCAACACGTTCCAGCTCGTTCTGGGGGATCCCGAGGCGTTCCCAGGCCAGCTGGAGATATAATCCCTCCAGCGTGTCCTGGGTCTTCCCCGGGGCCTCCTACCAGTTGGGCGTGCCTGGAAAACCTCTAACGGGAGGCGTTCAGGAGGCATCCTGATCAGATGCCCGAACCACCTCAGCTGACTCCTTTCGATACGAAGGAGTAGCGCCTCAACTCCAAGTTCTCTCCGGATGTCCGAGCTCCTTACCCTATCTCTAAGGCTGAGCCCGGCCACCCTACGGAGAAAACTCATTTCGGCCGCTTGTATCCGAGACCTCGTTCTTTCGGTCACGACCCAGAGTTAGTGACCATAGGTGAGGGTCGGAACGTAGACCGCCCAGTAAATTGAGAGCTTTTGCCTTCCGGCTCAGCTCCCTCTTCACCAAGACGGTCCGGTGCAGCGCCTGTTTTACTGCTGCAGCCGCACCGATCCGCCGGTCGATCTCCCCTCCATCTTACCCTCACTCGTGAACAAGACCCCGAGATACTTGAACTCCTTCGCTTGCGGCAGGCACTGCGTCCCCACCCGGAGGGAGCAATCCACCGGTTTCCGGCAGAGCACCATGGCCTCGGATTTGGATGTGCTTACCCTCATCCCCGCCGCGTCACACTCGACTGCAAATCGCCCCAGTGAATGCTGGAGGTCATGGTCCGAAGAGGCTAACAGGACCACATCATCTGCGAACAGCAGAGAGGCGATCCCGAGACCCCCGAACCCGACGTTCTCCTCCCCCCGGCTACGCCTAGATATCCTGTCCATGAAAGTCATGAACAGGACCGGTGATAAGTTCTATGAGGCCACACCACTGAAGGTCTCATTTGCTGTTTAATGACTTACTGCAGTCGTACAGAGACCGGATGGCCCGTTGTAACGGGTCCGGCACCCCATACTCCCGCAGCACCCCCCACAAAAACCCCCGAGGGACCCGGTCGAAGGCCTTCTCCAAGTCCACAAAACACATGTGGACTGGTTGGGCAAACTCCCAGACCCCCTCCAGTAGTCTTGCGAGGGTAAAGAGCTGGTCCACTGTTCCACGACCGGGACGGAATCCGCACTGCTCCTCTTGAATCCGAGGTTCGACAATCGGTCGGAGCCTCCTTTCCAGCACCCTGGCATACACTTTCCCCGGGAGGCTGAGTAGTGTGATACCCCGATAATTCGAGCACACTCTCCGGTCCCCCTTTTGAAAATGGGAACCACCACCCCAGTCTGCCAGTCCATGGGCACTGTTCCCGACCCCCATGCGACATTGAAAAGGCGTGTCAGCAAAGACAGCCCAACAACGTCCAGCGCCTTCAGCATCTCAGGGCGAATCTCATCCACCCCCGGCGCCTTGCCACCAAGGAGCTTATTGACTACCTTAGTGGCCTCTGCCAAGGATATGGATGCGACCCCCTCCGAGTCTTCAGGCGCTGCCTCCTCTCTAGAGGACATGTTGGCCGGGTTTAGGAGTTCCTCAAAGTGCTCTTTCCACCGCCCGACGATGTCCCCCGTCCGGGTCAGCAGTTCCCCCCCCCCC
>JACSYO010001305.1:0-5000 GCA_016806645.1 Ophiodon elongatus | reverse complement strand
ACTCTTCATCTTGTTACTCTTCTTCATCTTGTTACTCTTCTTCACATTGTTACTCTTCTTCACCTTGTTACTCTTCTTCATCTTGTCACTCTTCTTCATCTTGTTACTCTTCTTCACATTGTTACTCTTCTTCACCTTGTTACTCTTCTTCACCTTGTTACTCTTCTTCATCTTATTACTCTTCTTCACATTGTTACTCTTCTTCACCTTGTTACTCTTCTTCACCTTGTTACTCTTCTTCACATTGTTACTCTTCTTCACCTTGTTACTCTTCTTCGTCTTGTTACTCTTCTTCATCTTGTTACTCTTCTTCACCTTGTTACTCTTCTTCACATTGTTACTCTTCTTCATCTTGTTACTCTTCTTTACCTTGTTACTCTTCTTCACATTGTTACTCTTCTTCATCTTGTTACTCTTCTTCACCTTGTTACTCTTCTTCACATTGTTACTCTTCTTCACCTTGTTACTCTTCTTCACCTTGTTACTCTTCTTCATCTTGTTACTCTTCTTCACCTTGTTACTCTTCTTCATCTTGTTACTCTTCTTCACCTTGTTACTCTTCTTCACCTTGTTACTCTTCTTCATCTTGTTACTCTTCTTCACATTATTACTCTTCTTCACATTGTTACTCTTCTTCACATTGTTACTCTTCTTCACCTTGTTACTCTTCTTCACATTGTTACTCTTCATCTTGTTACTCTTCTTCATCTTGTTACTCTTCTTCACATTGTTACTCTTCTTCACGTTGTTACTCTTCTTCACCTTGTTACTCTTCTTCATCTTGTTACTCTTCTTCACATTGTTACTCTTCACATTGTTACTCTTCTTCACATTGTTACTCTTCACATTGTTACTCTTCTTCACGTTGTTACTCTTCTTCACCTTGTTACTCTTCTTCATCTTGTTACTCTTCTTCATCTTGTTACTCTTCTTCATCTTGTTACTCTTCTTCACCTTGTTACTCTTCTTCGTCTTGTTACTCTTCTTCACCTTGTTACTCTTCTTCACCTTGTTACTCTTCTTCACATTGTTACTCTTCTTCATCTTGTTACTCTTCTTCACATTGTTACTCTTCTTCATCTTGTTACTCTTCTTCATCTTGTTACTCTTCTTCACCTTGTTACTCTTCTTCATCTTGTTACTCTTCTTCATCTTGTTACTCTTCTTCACATTGTTACTCTTCACATTGTTACTCTTCTTCACGTTGTTACTCTTCTTCACCTTGTTACTCTTCTTCATCTTGTTACTCTTCTTCATCTTGTTACTCTTCTTCACCTTGTTACTCTTCTTCACATTGTTACTCTTCTTCATCTTGTTACTCTTCTTCACCTTGTTACTCTTCTTCACATTGTTACTCTTCTTCACATTGTTACTCTTCTTCACATTGTTACTCTTCTTCATCTTGTTACTCTTCTTCACTTGTCACATTCTTACCTTCTTCACATTGTTACTCTTCTTCACCTTGTTACTCTTCTTCACCTTGTTACTCTTCTTCACCTTGTTACTCTTCTTCATCTTGTTACTCTTCTTCACCTTGTTACTCTTCTTCACCTTGTTACTCTTCTTCATCTTGTTACTCTTCTTCACCTTGTCACATTGTTACTCTTCTTCACATTGTTACTCTTCTTCATCTTGTTACTCTTCTTCACCTTGTTACTCTTCTTCACCTTGTTACTCTTCTTCATCTTGTTACTCTTCTTCACCTTGTTACTCTTCTTCACATTGTTACTCTTCTTCACCTTGTTACTCTTCTTCATCTTGTTACTCTTCTTCACATTGTTACTCTTCACATTGTTACTCTTCTTCACGTTGTTACTCTTCTTCACCTCGTTACTCTTCTTCATCTTGTTACTCTTCTTCATCTTGTTACTCTTCTTCACATTGTTACTCTTCTTCACCTTGTTACTCTTCTTCACCTTGTTACTCTTCTTCATCTTATTACTCTTCTTCACATTGTTACTCTTCTTCACCTTGTTACTCTTCTTCACCTTGTTACTCTTCTTCACATTGTTACTCTTCTTCACCTTGTTACTCTTCTTCGTCTTGTTACTCTTCTTCATCTTGTTACTCTTCTTCACCTTGTTATTCTTCTTCACATTGTTACTCTTCTTCATCTTGTTACTCTTCTTCACCTTGTTACTCTTCTTCACCTTGTTACTCTTCTTCACATTGTTACTCTTCTTCACCTTGTTACTCTTCTTCGTCTTGTTACTCTTCTTCACCTTGTTACTCTTCTTCATCTTGTTACTCTTCTTCACATTGTTACTCTTCACATTGTTACTCTTCTTCACGTTGTTACTCTTCTTCACCTTGTTACTCTTCTTCATCTTGTTACTCTTCTTCATCTTGTTACTCTTCTTCACCTTGTTACTCTTCTTCGTCTTGTTACTCTTCTTCACCTTGTTACTCTTCTTCACCTTGTTACTCTTCTTCACATTGTTACTCTTCTTCATCTTGTTACTCTTCTTCACATTGTTACTCTTCTTCATCTTGTTACTCTTCTTCATCTTGTTACTCTTCTTCACCTTGTTACTCTTCTTCATCTTGTTACTCTTCTTCATCTTGTTACTCTTCTTCACATTGTTACTCTTCACATTGTTACTCTTCTTCACGTTGTTACTCTTCTTCACCTTGTTACTCTTCTTCATCTTGTTACTCTTCTTCATCTTGTTACTCTTCTTCACCTTGTTACTCTTCTTCACATTGTTACTCTTCTTCATCTTGTTACTCTTCTTCACCTTGTTACTCTTCTTCACATTGTTACTCTTCTTCACATTGTTACTCTTCTTCACATTGTTACTCTTCTTCATCTTGTTACTCTTCTTCACCTTGTCACATTGTTACTCTTCTTCACATTGTTACTCTTCTTCATCTTGTTACTCTTCTTCACCTTGTTACTCTTCTTCATCTTGTTACTCTTCTTCATCTTGTTACTCTTCTTCACCTTGTTACTCTTCTTCACATTGTTACTCTTCTTCACCTTGTTACTCTTCTTCATCTTGTTACTCTTCTTCACCTTGTTACTCTTCTTCATCTTGTTACTCTTCTTCACATTGTTACTCTTCTTCATCTTGTTACTCTTCTTCACATTGTTACTCTTCTTCATCTTGTTACTCTTCTTCATCTTGTTACTCTTCTTCATCTTGTTACTCTAATTCACATTGTTACTCTTCTTCACCTTGTTACTCTTCTTCACATTGTTACTCTTCTTCATCTTGTTACTCTTCTTCACCTTGTTACTCTTCTTCACCTTGTTACTCTTCTTCACCTTGTTACTCTTCTTCACATTGTTACTCTTCTTCACATTGTTACTCTTCTTCATCTTGTTACTCTTCTTCACCTTGTTACTCTTCTTCATCTTGTTACTCTTCTTCACCTTGTTACTCTTCTTCATCTTGTTACTCTTCTTCACATTGTTACTCTTCTTCACCTTGTTACTCTTCTTCACATTGTTACTCTTCTTCATCTTGTTACTCTTCTTCACCTTGTTACTCTTCTTCACATTGTTACTCTTCTTCATCTTGTTACTCTTCTTCACATTGTTACTCTTCTTCATCTTGTTACTCTTCTTCACATTGTTAACTCTTCTTCATCTTGTTACTCTTCTTCACCTTGTTACTCTTCTTCACCTTGTTACTCTTCTTCACATTGTTACTCTTCTTCACCTTGTTACTCTTCTTCACATTGTTACTCTTCTTCACATTGTTACTCTTCTTCATCTTGTTACTCTTCTTCACCTTGTTACTCTTCTTCATCTTGTTACTCTTCTTCATCTTGTTACTCTTCTTCACATTGTTACTCTTCTTCACCTTGTTACTCTTCTTCATCTTGTTACTCTTCTTCACCTTGTTACTCTTCTTCATCTTGTTACTCTTCTTCACCTTGTTACTCTTCTTCATCTTGTTACTCTTCTTCATCTTGTTACTCTTCTTCACCTTGTTACTCTTCTTCACCTTGTTACTCTTCTTCACCTTGTTACTCTTCTTCACATTGTTACTCTTCTTCACATTGTTACTCTTCTTCATCTTGTTACTCTTCTTCATCTTGTTACTCTTCTTCACATTGTTACTCTTCTTCACCTTGTTACTCTTCTTCATCTTGTTACTCTTCTTCATCTTGTTACTCTTCTTCACCTTGTTACTCTTCTTCATCTTGTTACTCTTCTTCACCTTGTTACTCTTCTTCATCTTGTTACTCTTCTTCACATTGTTACTCTTCTTCACCTTGTTACTCTTCTTCACATTGTTACTCCTTCATCTTGATACTCATCTTCACCTTGTTACACTTCTTCACATTGATAATCTTCTTCATCTCATCACTCTTCTTCACATTGTTACTCTTCTTCACAACCTTCTTCACATTTACTCTTCTTCACCTTATCACTCTTCTTCATCTAGTTACTCTTCTTCACACTGTTACCTTCTTCACCTTGTTACTCTTCTTCATCTTGTTACTCTTCTTCACCTTGTTACTCTTCTTCACATTGTTACTCTTCATCTTGTTACTCTTCTTCATCTTGTTACTCTTCTTCACATTGTTACTCTTCTTCACCTTGTTACTCTTCTTCATCTTGTCACTCTTCTTCATCTTGTTACTCTTCTTCACATTGTTACTCTTCTTCACCTTGTTACTCTTCTTCACCTTGTTACTCTTCTTCATCTTATTACTCTTCTTCACATTGTTACTCTTCTTCACCTTGTTACTCTTCTTCACCTTGTTACTCTTCTTCACATTGTTACTCTTCTTCACCTTGTTACTCTTCTTCGTCTTGTTACTCTTCTTCATCTTGTTACTCTTCTTCACCTTGTTACTCTTCTTCACCTTGTTACTCTTCTTCATCTTGTTACTCTTCTTTACCTTGTTACTCTTCTTCACATTGTTACTCTTCTTCATCTTGTTACTCTTCTTCACCTTGTTACTCTTCTTCACATTGTTACTCTTCTTCACCTTGTTACTCTTCTTCACCTTGTTACTCTTCTTCATCTTGTTACTCTTCTTCA
>JACSYO010001304.1:30000-32500 GCA_016806645.1 Ophiodon elongatus | reverse complement strand
AATAGGAGACATGAGGAGACATGAGGAGACATGAGGAGACATGAGGAGACAATAGGAGACATGAGGAGACATGAGGAGACAATAGGAGACATGAGGAGACAATAGGAGACATGAGGAGACATGAGGAGACATGAGGAGACAATAGGAGACATGAGGAGACAATAGGAGACATGAGGAGACATGAGGAGACATGAGGAGACAATAGGAGACATGAGGAGACATGAGGAGACAATAGGAGACATGAGGAGACATGAGGAGACAATAGGAGACAATAGGAGACATGAGGAGACATGAGGAGACATGAGGAGACAATAGGAGACATGAGGAGACATGAGGAGACATGAGGAGACATGAGGAGACAATAGGAGACATGAGGAGACATGAGGAGACAATAGGAGACATGAGGAGACATGAGGAGACAATAGGAGACATGAGGAGACATGAGGATGAAGGACGACGGAGACATGTCTGATGGGGACAGACATTTACATCAGCTCATCAAAGACACAGTAAATAAAGACAATCAATGTCTTGATCGGTTATTTTACTTAAATAATTTCATATTATTCATAATAATCATTTGATAATAAGAGATGAGTTCTGTAATTCTTATGAAACAAGTGGACCTCAGTTCACATTGTTATGATATGAAAGTTAGATTAAACATATTTTAATATTGTCTCTCTATCACCTTGAATCCACGATGAAACCTCCATGAACACCAACGTCAGTGATGGAGTTCCACAAGGTTCTGTGTTCGGACCGAATGTATTCACCTTCTATATGTTCCCTTTATGCAATATTATCAGAATACACTCCATAAACAAAACATCAATTATCTAATTATATAGTTCATCTATATGGCATTGACCTGACATCCAGCACCACCAGGTCTATAGTTAGTGCTGGTTCAGGTCTATAGTTAGGGCTGGTTCAGGTCTATAGTTAGTGCTGGTTCAGGTCTATAGTTAGTGCTGGTTCAGGTCTATAGTTAGGACTGGTTCAGGTCTATAGTTAGGACTGGTTCAGGTCTATAGTTAGGGCTGGTTCAGGTCTATAGTTAGGGCTGGTTCAGGTCTATAGTTAGGGCTGGTTCAGGTCTATAGTTAGGGCTGGTTCAGGTCTATAGTTAGACTGGTTCAGGTCTAGGTAGTTAGGATAGTTAGGCTGGTTCAGGTCTATGTTAGGCTGGTTCAGGTCTATAGTTAGGGCTGGTTCAGGTCTATAGTTAGGACTGGTTCAGGTCTATAGTTAGGCTGGTTCAGGTCTATAGTTAGGCTGGTTCAGGTCATAGTTAGGCCGTTCAGGTCTATAGTTAGTGTGGTTCAGGTTTATAGTTAGGCTGGTTCAGGTCTATAGTTAGTGCTGGCTCAGGTCTATAATTAGAACTGGTTCAGGTCTATAGTTAGTGCTGGTTCAGGTCTATAGTTAGGACCGGTTCAGGTCTATAGTTAGTGCTGGTTCAGGTTTATAGTTAGGGCTGGTTCAGGTCTATAGTTAGTGCTGGTTCAGGTTTATAGTTAGGGCTGGTTCAGGTCTATAGTTAGTGCTGGTTCAGGTCTATAATTAGAACTGGTTCAGGTCTATAGTTAGTGCTGGTTCAGGTCTATAGTTAGGACCGGTTCAGGTCTATAGTTAGTGCTGGTTCAGGTTTATAGTTAGGGCTGGTTCAGGTCTATAGTTAGTGCTGGTTCAGGTTTATAGGTCTAGACTGCTGGGGGACATCTTAGGATACACTGAGATCTTCTCCAGAGTCTTTATGCTTTCTCACCTCACAGGTTTACATCAATCCTGGTTTATCTGGACCCTGGTCCTGGTTTTATCTGGACCCTGGTCCTGGTTTATCTGGACCCTGGTCCTGATTTTATCTAGACCCTGGTCCTGGTTTATCTGGACCCTGGTCCTGGTTTTATCTGGACCCTGGTTCTGGTTTATCTGGACCGTGGTCCTGGTTTATCTGGACCCTGGTCCTGGTTTTATCTGGACCGTGGTCCTGGTTTATCTGGACCCTGGTCCGGGTTTTATCTGGACCCGTCCTGGTTTATCTGGATCCTGGTCTGGTTATCTTGATCCTGGTCCCCATTATCTGGATCATCATCATCATCATCATCATCATCACATCATCATCACCATCATCCATCATCACTCATCACACACACATCATCACCATCATCACCATCATCATCATCATCATCATCATCATCATCATCACCATCATCATCATCATCATCATCACCATCATCATCATCATCATCATCATCATCATCACCACCATCATCACCATCATCATCACCATCATCATCACCACCATCATCATCATCATCATCATCACCACCATCATCATCATCATCATCATCATCATCACTCAGGTGTCAGCTGATGTCTGTTACCATGGTGATGTTTATTGAACTTAAATGAACTCTGAAGATTAAAACTCTTTGTGACATCGTCTTCCTGTCTCTGGTCCAATCAGAGCTCTAAGCTGAAGCTCGCTGCTGAT
>JACSYO010001304.1:17500-25000 GCA_016806645.1 Ophiodon elongatus | reverse complement strand
TCATCAACCCTCTGACCCGGAACCCCACCCCTAACCCTGAATATATATATGTATATATATATATATGTATATATGTGTATATATATATATATATATATATATATATATATATATATATATATATATATATATGTATATATATATGTGTATGTGTGTGTGTATACGTGTGTATGTGTGTGTGTATATGTGTGTATGTGTGTGTATATATGTGTGTATGTGTATCTAAATATATATATATATATATATTTATATACATAGATACACACGGTACAGGAGAGACTCATCGGTTTCTAACAGAAATCAACTTGTTTTCTGAAACTCTGAATAAATCAGTTTTTTATTCTACGATCAAGAAAAACCTGATTTTAGAAAATAAAATCCATAAATTCTTATTTGAAGCAGTTTGAAAGCTCAGCGGCAAATTTTCTCCCTCAAATACAAACAAAAGGATTTCTTTGTTTGATAAGTTGATATTATTTATTTATTTCAGATCCGTTTCAACTTTCCGCTCAAACTCTGAGCTGAACGTCATCATTTCTTCTTCCTTTCATCTGTCTTCCACTTCCTGTCTGTCTTTCTTCTTTCTCCACTTCCTAACTTTTCTCCGTCTTCTCATCCGTCTTCATCTCTCCGTCTCCAGGTCTCCTGCAGTGTCTCTCGTCCGTCTCCATCACTCCATATTAGCTCTCTCTCTCCTCTATTACCTCCCTCTCTCGTCCATTAGTAACACCTGAATCCTTCTATTAGATTGAGGAAGTTGGCCTCATAAATTCGCCCGGCGTTCCTCCGCCGCCGAGCGCCGGCTCAGTGTTTTTGATAATGAAAGGATCTGGGCTTAAATTCACATTACCTTTGTGATGTACTTCATGCTTGATCATATCAGGCTCTTTGATTTTATTAACGTCTCTGAATGGATTTCTGCCTCTCTCCCCCGTCCATCTCCGTCTGTCTGCCCCCAAACGTCTCCTCCAACGAGGGCTTCGTCCTCCGAGGGGCCGCTGAAGGTCGGAGGACTCGAGGTTGAGAGGCAGCGGCCGCTCCACCGGACCGCCCGGCCGCTGCAAAGCATGATGGGAAACCTCTGAGAGGAGGATGAAAACACAAACTCTTTGACTTCAGGAGATTTTTCTGTCTGATGTTTGTGAGCAGACACCTTTGAGAACTGCGACCCTTCAAAACAAGACTCCTGCCTCTCAGGCTGCTGAAGGAGGAGAAGGAGAGGAAAGGTTCCACTGTTCTACATTAATAACAGAAGAACCAGAGAACGTGACGAGACATAAACATACCTCTTCTGGATCAAACGCTGGTAGAGCATCGGCTTGTGTTCAGGACTTTGAGAACAATAGAAATAGTAAAACAATGGGTTCCAGCCGGCGAGCAGCTCAGTGACTGTCTGGGACTCTGGAAGGAAGCAGACCCAGGTCAGCTTCAGGACCTGATGGAGCTCATTCATCCTGAACCGACAGCAGTTGAAGTGTCAAAGCCTGCTGAGGACGGAGGGGAACTATCGTCATGGTAACCACAAGGTTCCCCTCCGTAGTAACCACGAGGATAGTTCCCCTCCATAGTAACCATGAGGATAGTTCCCCTCCATAGTAACCATGAGGATAGTTCCCCTCCATAGTAACCATGAGGATAGTTCCCCTCCATAGTAACCATGAGGATAGTTCCCCTCCGTAGTAACCAAACCATGATGATAGTTCCCCTCCGTAGTAACCAGGAGGATAGTTCCCCTCCGTAGTAACCAAACCATGATGATAGTTCCCCTCCGTAGTAACCAGGAGGATAGTTCCCCTCCGTAGTAACCATGAGGATAGTTGCCCCCCGTAGTAACCATGAGGATAGTTCCCCTCCATATTAACCATGAGGATAGTTCCCCTCCGTAGTAACCAAACCATGAGGATAGTTACCCTCCGTAGTAACCAAACCATGAGGATAGTTCCCCTCCATAGTAACCATGAGGATAATTCCCCTCCATAGTAACCATGAGGATAGTTCCCCTCCATAGTAACCATGAGGATAGTTCCCCTCCATAGTAACCATGAGGATAGTTCCCCTCTATAGTAACCATGAGGATAGTTCCCCTCCATAGTAACCATGAGGATAGTTCCCCTCCGTAGTAACCATGAGAATAGTTCCCCTCCGTAGTAACCATGAGAATAGTTCCCCTCCATAGTAACCGGGGGATAGTTCCCCTCCATAGTAACCAGGAGGATAGTTCCCCTCCGTAATAACCAGGATGATAGCCCTGGTCCATTCTTTCCAGCCCCTTGATATGCTGCTATAGGCCTAGACTGCTGGGGGACAACTTAGGATACACTGAGCTCCTCTATCCTTTTCTCTCTCTCCTTCTGTATGAATTCATGTTCTATAAATGCACATTACTAACTCTACTTCTTCCCTCGGAGTCTTTGTGCTTTCTCGCCTCGCAAGTTTCCACGAATCGTGGTTGCATCTGGACCCTGGTCCTGCCTCCTGGTTCCTTCAGTGGAACTGCTGATGCACATTCTTTTCTATTTTATGTGAATTCAACGTGTTGTAACTCTGTTATGCTGTTCATTCTGTACACATGACATCTATTTTCGTACTCTGTCCATCCTGATAGAGGATCCTCCTCTGCTGCTCTCCTGAAGGTTTCTTCCATTTTTCTCCCTGTTGATAGGGTTTTTTGGGGGAGTTTTTCCTGAGTCGATGAGGTTCTGGGACAGAGGATGTCAGTGTGTACAGATTGTAAAGCCCTCTGAGGCAAATTTGTAATTTGTGATTTTGGGCTATACAAAAATAAATTGAATTGAATTGAATTGAATTGATAGTTCCCCTCCATAGTAACCATGAGGATAGTTCCCCTACATAGTAACCATGAGGATAGTTCCCCTCCGTAATAACCAGGAGGATAGTTCCCCTCCATAGTAACCATGAGGATAGTTCCCCTCCATAGTAACCATGAGGATAGTTCCCCTCCGTAATAACCAGGAGGATAGTTCCCCTCCATAGTAACCATGAGGATAGTTCCCCTCCGTAGTAACCAGGAGGATAGTTCCCCTCCGTAGTAACCAGGAGGATAGTTCCCCTCCGTAGTAACCAGGAGGATAGTTCCCCTCCATAGTAACCATGAGGATAGTTCCCCTCCATAGTAACCATGAGGATAATTCCCCTCCGTAGTAACCAGGAGGATAGTTCCCCTCCGTAGTAACCAGGAGGATAGTTCCCCTCCATAGTAACCATGAGGATAGTTCCCCTCCGTAGTAACCAGGAGGATAGTTCCCCTCCATAGTAACCATGAGGATAGTTCCCCTCCATAGTAACCATGAGGATAGTTCCCCTCCGTAGTAACCAGGAGGATAGTTCCCCTCCGTAGTAACCAGGAGGATAGTTCCCCTCCATAGTAACCATGAGGATAGTTCCCCTCCGTAGTAACCATGAGGATAGTTCCCCTCCGTAGTAACCAGGAGGATAGTTCCCCTCCGTAGTAACCAGAGGATAGTTCCCCTCCATAGTAACCATGAGGATAGTTCCCCTCCGTAGTAACCATGAGGATAGTTCCCCTCCGTAGTAACCAGAGGATAGTTCCCTCCGTATAACCAGAGGTTTTTAGTAACCAGGGTGAGGATAGTTCCCCTCCATAGTAACCATGAGGATAGTTCCCCTCCATAGTAACCATGAGGATAGTTCCTCCGTAGTAACCAGGAGGATAGTTCCCCTCCGTAGTAACCAGGAGGATAGTTCCCCTCCATAGTAACCATGAGGATAGTTCCCCTCCGTAGTAACCATGAGGATAGTTCCCCTCCGTAATAACCAGGAGGATAGTTCCCCTCCGTAGTAACCATGAGGATAGTTCCCCTCCATAGTAACCATGAGGATAGTTCCCCTCCGTAGTAACCAGGAGGATAGTTCCCCTCCATAGTAACCATGAGGATAGTTCCCCTCCATAGTAACCATGAGGATAGTTCCCCTCCATAGTAACCATGAGGATAGTTCCCCTCCATAGTAACCATGAGGATAGTTCCCCTCCGTAGTAACCATGAGGATAGTTCCGCTCCGTAGTAACCAGGAGGATAGTTCCCCTCCGTAGTAACCATGAGGATAGTTCCCCTCCGTAGTAACCAGGAGGATAGTTCCCCTCCGTAGTAACCAGGAGGATAGTTCCCCTCCATAGTAACCGGAGGATAGTTCCCCTCCCTAGTAACCAGGAGGATAGTTCCCCTCCATAGTATCCCATCATGTGATCAGTGTTCATCATGTAATCAGTGCTCATCATCATGTGATCAGTGCTCATCATCATGTGATCAGTGCTCATCATCATGTGATCAGTGCTCATCATCATGTGATCAGTGCTCATCATCATGTGATCAGTGCTCATCATCATGTGATCAGTGCTCATCATCACGTGATCAGTGCTCATCATGTGATCGTGAGAATGTTTTCTTTGTTGATTTTGTTTCAACAAACAAAGTTAGATATTTTTCTCCAGTCTTAATCAGTGCTGCACACACACACACACACACACACACACACACACACACACACACACACACACACACACACACACACAGCCTGTTAACCCATCCTGACCTCTCTGCTGCTCTGCTGCTTTCCAACACACAACCTGTCAAACTGTCAGTGTGTGTGTGTGTGTGTGTGAGAGAGAGAGTGTGTGTGTTTGAATGAGTGTACGTGTGTGTGTGTGAGAGAGAGAGAGTGCGTGTGAGAGAGTGTGTGTATGTGTGTGTGTGTGTGAGAGAGTGTGTGTGTGTGCTGTACATTTCATTAGTTTCTATGGTTTCAGAGTTAGAAGATCGATCAGCTTGAGTGTGTTTGTGAGAGTGTGTGTGTGAAAGTGTGTGTGTGTGAGTTTGTGTGTGTGAGTTTGTGAGAGTGTGTGTGTGTGAGTTTGTGTGTGTGTGTGAGTTTGTGAGTGTGTGTGAGTTTGTGTGTGTGTGTGAGTTTGTGAGTGTGTGTGAGTTTGTGTGTGTATGTGTGTGTGTAAAGTAACAAAAGCACTTAAACGTTCACTCTTAGATCTGAACTCTAACTGAAGTCCCGCCCCGGACTGTCAGTCACTGTGTTTTGATTGACAGGTTATGGTTTATGTTAATGTGCGTGATGCAGCTGAAAGCTCCAGAACTGGATGTTGTTTGGCCCTTTAAAAAATATGTGTATTTATAATTATTAATAAAGTTAAATATCTATCAAGAGAAGCCAGTCGGAGAACCTTCTCTGTGTTCGGTTCTACTTCTAGTTCTGCTGAAATCTTTGTTCTGAGGTACGCTAAGCTGCTTTGAGGAGGTTCTAAGAGTTACTGAAGAGCTTCTTAGGGCCAGCAAAGAGGTTCTAAGAGTTACTGAAGAGCTTCTTAGGGCCAGCGAGGAGGTTCTAAGAGTTACTGAAGAGCTTCTTAGGGTCAGCGAGGAGGTTCTAAGAGTTACTGAAGAGCTTCTTAGGGTCAGCGAGGAGGTTCTAAGAGTTACTGAAGAGCTTCTTAGGGTCAGTGAGGAGGTTCTAAGAGTTACTGAAGAGCTTCTTGGGGTCAGTGAGGAGGTTCTAAGAGTTACTTAAGATATTCTAGGGGTCAGTGAGGAGGTTCTAAGAGTAACTGAAGAGTTTCTAAGCGTCAGTGAGGAGGTTCTAAGAGTTACTTAAAATATTCTAGGGGTCAGTGAGGAGGTTCTAAGAGTAACTGAAGAGTTTCTAAGCGTCAGTGAGGAGGTTCTAAGAGTTACTTAAAATATTCTAGGGGTCAGTGAGGAGGTTCTAAGAGTAACTGAAGAGTTTCTAAGCGTCAGTGAGGAGGTTCTAAGAGTTACTTAAAATATTCTAGGGGTCAGTGAGGAGGTTCTAAGAGTAACTGAAGAGTTTCTAAGCGTCAGTGAGGAGGTTCTAAGAGTTACTTAAAATATTCTAGGGGTCAGTGAGGAGGTTCTAAGAGTAACTGAAGAGTTTCTAAGCGTCAGTGAGGAGGTTCTAAGAGTTACTTAAAATATTCTAGGGGTCAGTGAGGAGGTTCTAAGAGTAACTGAAGAGTTTCTAAGCGTCAGTGAGGAGGTTCTAAGAGTTACTTAAAATATTCTAGGGGTCAGTGAGGAGGTTCTAAGAGTAACTGAAGAGTTTCTAAGCGTCAGTGAGGAGGTTCTAAGAGTTACTTAAAATATTCTAGGGGTCAGTGAGGAGGTTCTAAGAGTAACTGAAGAGTTTCTAAGCGTCAGTGAGGAGGTTCTAAGAGTTACTTAAAATATTCTAGGGGTCAGTGAGGAGGTTCTAAGAGTAACTGAAGAGTTTCTAAGCGTCAGTGAGGAGGTTCTAAGAGTTACTGAAGAGCTTCTAAGCATGAGTGAGGAGGTTCTAAGACTTACTTAAAATATTCTAAGGGTCAGTGAAGAGGTTCTAAGAGTTACTGAAGAGCTTCTAAGCTTCAGTGAGGAGGTTCTAAGAGTAACTGAAGAGCTTCTTGGGGTCAGTGAGGAGGTTCTAAGAGTTAGTGAAGAGCTTCTTAGGGTCAGTGAGGAGGTTCTAAGAGTTACTGAAGAGCTTCTAAGCATCAGTGAGGAGGTTCTAAGAGTTACTTAAAATATTCTAAGGGTCAGTGAGGAGGTTCTAAGAGTTACTTAAAATATTCTAGGGGTCAGTGAGGAGGTTCTAAGAGTAATTGAAGAGCTTCTAAGGGTCAGCGAGGAGGTTCTAAGAGTTACTGAAGAGCTTCTAGGGGTCAGTGAGGAGGTTCTAAGAGTAACTGAAGAGCTTCTAAGGGTCAGCGAGGAGGTTCTAAGAGTAACTGAAGAGTTTCTAAGGGTCAGTGAGGAGGTTCTAAGAGTAACTGAAGAGTTTCTAAGGGTCAGTGAGGAGGTTCTAAGAGTTACTTTAAATATTCTAGGAGTCAGTGAGGAGGTTCTAAGAGTTACTTAAAATATTCTAGGGGTCAGTGAGGAGGTTCTAAGAGTTACTGAAGAGCTTCTAAGCGTCAGTGAGGAGGTTCTAAGAGTTACTGAAGAGCTTCTAAGCGTTAGTGAGGAGGTTCTAAGAGTTACTTAAAAGATTCTAAGGGGTCAGTGAGGAGGTTCTTTAGTCAGTCTAGACTCAGTCTACGCGTCCATGTTCTTGTATGACTGGAGAACCCGAAGAAGACTGAGAACAACCATCTTCATCTGAATGCTGGACTGTTCCTTTAAACATATTTAAATGAGGATGATTAAACTGAGACTAGACTCACCTGAGTAAAGGCTTTGAGTTCTTCCTCCACCTTTGCTCTTTACAGTCATATCTCTGTGTGTGTGTATGTATGTGTGTGTGTGTGTGTGTGTGTGTGTGTGTGTGTGTGTGTGTGTGTGTGTGTGTGTGTGTGTGTGTGTGTGTGTGTGTGTGTGTGTGTGTGTGTGTGATATTAAAGGACTTTATGGAGCTCGTATCATGAAAATTGATTAGTCGTACAGAAAAGAAGGTTAATCGAGACCTTAAATAAGAACTATAACTCTCTCTCTCTCTCTCTCTCTCTCTCTCTCTCTCGCT